>JACCIX010000441.1:0-86811 GCA_025506515.1 Flaveria trinervia | reverse complement strand
ACACGAAATATATATATTACACGGTTTCACGTCATCGTGTAGAATTTATAAAATAAACATTTAAAATTCTATAAATTCATGAACCACATAATCACAACTAATAATCAACATTATTAATTAGATTATTATTGTTTATCATAGATTATTATTATTAAGTCACCAATGTTCAATGACCACTAGTGTGTGCCCACTTCACGTGTATGCAAGACCTAACGGAACTAACGGAGTTTGGTAACGGAAAATTACGGGATGTCACATTATCCCCATGTTGAAAGAATTTTTGTCTCGAATGAATCAGGTAAGCCCAATCGGTATGCCACTGGACCTATTCTTTCCGAAATCTCAAATGGTCTGACGTATCTTGGATTAAGCTTGCCTCTTTTGCCAAACCGAAACACACCTTGTCACGTTGCATCAAGACACAACCCAGTCCTTGGATAGAAGCATCATAATAAACTACAAAATCATCACTTCCTGTGCGCTACAGAGTTTCTGCTTCAGCAACTGAAAAGCAACTTCTAGACTCTCACCCCAGTTATTGGTTGTTCCTTCATGGGTCAAAGCTATAAGAGGTTGAGAAATCTTTGAGAATCCCTCAATCAAACGTCAATAGTACTGCCAGACCAAGAAATTGCCTTATCTCACTAGGTCTCTTGGGTACCGACCAGTTCCTTATCATCTCAATCTTTGCAGGATCCACATGTATTCCCTTCTTGTTAACAATGTGACCCAAGAATTGCACCTCATGAATCCAAAAATCACACTTTGGAAATTTTGCGTACAACTATTCCTTTCTAAGTAATTCCAGAATTAGACGTAGGTGCTCCTCGTGTTCCTCCTTGGTCCTAGAATAAATCAATATGTCATCGATAACACAATAACAAATTGATCGAGATAGGATTTGCACACGCGATTCATGAGATCCATGAACACTGCTAGTGCATTAGCAACCAAAAAGGCATGACCAAGAACTCATAGTAACCATAACGAGTACGGAACGCGGTTTTGGAAATATCCTCTTCTCGAACTCTTAGTTGATGATAACCAAATCTCAAATCAATCTTTGAATAATAGCTTGATCCCTGAAGCTGATCAAACAGGTCGTCGATATGAGGTAACGGGTATCGGTTCTTGACTGTGACTTTGTTCAACTCCTATAGTCAATGAACATTCGGAATGTGCCATCTTTCTTCTTCACAAAGAGAACGGGTGCTCACCATGGTGATGAGCTCAGTCGAATTAACCCTTTATCCAACAGCTCCTGAAGTTGTGTTGATAGTTCTTGTAGTTCATTTGGTGCTAACCGGTAAGGTGCTCTCGCAATCGGAGCAGCTCCAGGAGTCAAATCGATCTGAAATTCAACTTGGCGGTGAGGTGGTAGACCAGGCAGATCCTCTGGAAACACCTCTGGAAAATCAAGAACCACTAGAATGTCTTCTATCTTCTTTTGCTCTTGTGTTGGTTAGAGACGAGAGCTAATATGGCTAAGTGGCCCTTGCGTAACCACTTCTGAACCTTCATGAACGATATGATGCCTATCATAGCACCACTCTTTCTCCCTTAACCAAAAGCGTTTCCCCATCTACCATGGGAATACGAATCACCTTTTCATGACAAATCACTTATGTTTGCTTCTCAGATAGCCAGTCCATGCCTACGACTACATCGAAACTTCCAAGAGTAACATGCATAAGGTCAATGTCGAAGGTATGGCAAGCAAGTTCTATCTTGCAATTCTTAAGGATATGCGTAACAGAGATTTGCTTACCAAGAGCAAACTCTATAATGTACTTAGACTCCAAGATAGTGGGCATATCACTTAAGAGACTACAAAACTTAGTAGAGATATATCGGCTCCAGTGTCAAATAGTACAGAAGCAAAACGACCATTAACAGGAAATTTACCAGTAACAGTAGTAGGATCATTTAGAGCTTCACCTGAACCCATGATAAAGGCTCCCTTTGGCTCCACCATTGTTGTTATGGCCACCATTTCCAATTGCCATTCCTATTTCTTTTCAGTTGAGGATAGTTCTTCTTGAAATGTCATTCCTTTCCTCATTCAAAGCAACCCTTTGATGTGTCATGAGGCTGCTGAGGCTGCTGAGGTTGTTGAGGCTTCTTTATTAGTTCTCCACGGCAATCCTTTGCCACATGTCCAACCTTCCCACAACGCTGGCATCGAAAGCTATCACACCTGCCAATGTGGTGGTAGTTGCATCGGTTGCACTTTGGGTTTTTCCCCACATATCCACTTGGTCCTTGAGATGATGATGATGATTGGTGGAAGTTGCAATTGTTATCAAACTGTCTCCCCACATGGCGTTGTATGGGAGAAAATGTCGATCACCAGTTTGCTGGGCAGAAATTGGTGATAGTCAGCTAACAAGTCCCGAGTTAATTCATGAGACAACAGAGAAGATTGTATAGATACAGAACCGTATGGCTGCAGTGCGAGACAGACAAAAGATTTATGCTGACAAGAGACAGAAACCTTTAGAGTTTCAGGTTGGTGACAAGGTTTTGTTGAAAGTCTCACCATGGAAAGGCGTAGTTCGGTTTGGTAAGCGAGGGAAACTAAATCCAGTTACGTTGGACCATTTGAAATAGTGGAAAGAATAGGTCCAGTGGCCTATTGACTATCCCTACCTGATTCGCTAAGTGGAATCCATGATGTATTTCACGTGTCAAACTTGAAGAAGTGCATAACCGATGAAACAATGGTTGTACCACTAGAAGAAGTTCAAGTGGCTGAACAGTTGTGTTTTATCGAAGAGCCAGTCGAGGTGATGGACTGTGAGGTGAAAACACTTAAGCTAAGCAAGATACCCATTGTCAAAATCCGTTGGAATTCGCGACGTGGACCGGAATTCACATGGGAACGAGAAGATCAAATGAAGCTTAAGTACCCTCAACTATTCGAAAAGGCGATGCCAACAGAAGAAGGTATTGATTTAAATTTCGGGATGAAATTTCTTTCAACATGGGGATGATGTGACAACTCATCCAAAACTCACTCGATTTCGATTTCTGTGTGCCAATACAGTAGACCAGTGATGGAACACTCTCACCATATAACACAATTTTCAGGACGAAAATTCTTTCAACATGGGGATAATGTGACATCCGGTAAATTTCCGTTATGAAACTCCGTTAGTTCCGTTAAGTCTTGCATACACGTGTCGTAAACACACACTAGTTGTCGTTTAACGTTGGTGACCTAATAATAATTAATAATGTTACATTATTGATAATCTAATTGATTAGATGATTATTGTGTTATGCTTATGTGTTTACACCATTTAAATGTTAACGGTGATTTTATCACGTTACGCGAAAACGTGCCTATTTATTCGTATGTCTTGTGTTTTTATAAAGACAAAATAAATAATGATTTTTATTAGTTTATATCCTTATATTAATAAGTTAAAAACACTTTACAAAGAGTTTAAAGTCTAGTTTTGATAAAATACAAATTGCAAGGGTTTAAATGGTAAATATGCAAAATTAGATTAAACAAAACACAAAAACCCTAACCCACACCCCCATCAGCCGCGATTCAACCTCTCAACCCTCTCCCACTTAGAATTCGACCAAGAACAAGCCTCTAAGCCTCGGTTTTGTTCGATTTCAAGCAATAGAACACGTTGGAATTCTCAATTGCAAGTTAACACACGTTTAAAGGTTAGATTTTACAAGTTTTTATGGAATTATTGTTATGGCCGAACCTAAATTCGTGAATGGGTGTTCATGGAGTTGAAATTGATGTTAATTGATGATGTTAGTATGTTAGTTGGATTGAATACATGTTGTTTAACGTTGATTATGCATAAATTGTATGTTTTTAATGGATTGATCATGAACTTTGATTCTAGAAAAACCCTAATTTGAAATTGATGAGATTATGGATGATTGATGATTGTTTGATGAATTTATGATGATTAGTAGGTTGTATGAATGTTAGAATACTTTGATCTTGCAAGAAATTGATGAATTGAAGTTGGTGTTCATAGGTTACTAATAATAGTAACTTTATTTTCATGACATGATGATCTAGTGATGGATTGATGTTTTTGATGTGTTCATGATGTTAATTAGATGCTATATTGTTGATTTGAATGCTAGAAACCTTAGAATGAATGTTGTTGTTCATATCTTGCCAAAAGTGGAAACTTTTGCTCATGATGATTGTTAGATTATGATGATTAGGCATTGTTGATCATGTCTAGATGTTGTTATGAGCTTGAGATGGTATAATTGTGATGAATTCATGATTACATAGAGTGTTGATAGATGTTGGAATATACTTTCCCAAAAGGGAAACTTTATTTGCACAAAGTTTGAAGGATGATGGTTTGAACATGTTTGGGATGTTAGGAGCATGTTAGTAAGTTCATGGATGAATTCTAAGGTGATAGAACATGTTAAATTAGTTGTATAGGATGCTTGGATAATCATGGGTGATTTTTGGACTTTGATGATCATGTATGATGTTGATGTTGATTAGTAGTTAGGACATCATGTTTGGGATTGGAAATTGATTGTTGTGATGTTTGTTGAATGCAATGAACATGGTTAATGAATATGATTATGATCATCATACACGCGTGCGAATCTGAGGCCCCTACTTGGTAGGATTGGCAGGGTTTAGGATGTGAAGTCGTGAGTGGCTTCACATGGCATGTGGTGAGTGATTTGATCTTTGTGTGGCATGTTAGTTGTGTTATAACTAGCGGACATGTTAATGTTCTAGATTCGCATGACTTGTATGATACCTGGTTGTATGATGATCTAAGTGATACACCTGGATAATATAGCATACATATGATCTATTTGAATGTTAACCATGTATGATTGCTTGAATGGTTTACAACACATAAAGTCACCAACGGGTCAAACGGGTTAACTGGGTCAAACATGTCTGTTTTTCTCAAATCTTGAGTCCTTGGTTGTAGTGTACTTAGGGTTTCACATGTTCTCTATTTACACGTACTCACGTACTTATATGATCTAGGTAACCTCTAAAGGTTGTCTGTCCATTCTGTCTGTCAAGTAAAACTCTAAGTGTCTATCACGCATATCAGGTGAGTTCATGCCCCACTCTTTATTTAATCTCTTTTGGGGGAGATAGCACACTGGTAAATCACAAACGCTTTATATATTCAAGTTGTGTATAATATTAATATAGTGTTGATATCATGGAAAAGTCCTCACAATTTCGAATTGTTAATATTGAATAGCGGGGAAATTTGGGTAGTACTACTGGGTCTGACGAGCCCCACCTGTGTGACTCGAGGTCAACCGGGTGCAATTTGTCCTATTGAGCATTGTCACGACCTGTTAAGTCGTGACAGGAGGCAACAACGTAACACAGTCAGCTTCAATTGCGAAATCACTATGAATTAATATTATTGTTAATGGACTAGTTATCTTTACAATGCACTACTTTTATATCTATGTTATTAAACTGTTTATGTTTGATTATCACTCTTGAACTCACCAACCATTGTGTTGACATTTTAGTATGCTATTCTCAAGTCATTAGCTTGCTTGCTATTAGGAGCACTACATGGTTTCACTTGCATTCCAAGACTCGGTCTTCAAGACATTTTTATCACTTAATGGTTAATGTTTACTCTTTTAGGTTGGCGCATGTTTTGCCATAGTATACACTTTTATTTCTTTGGGTTGTTTTACAAAACGCTTCCGCACTTTTCAAATTTATAATTTGGTTGATTTTATTTTTAATAGTGGCATATAGAGTCGTTCTGAATAACTATTGACTGTGATCCTGGTTTGTTCACACGCCTCACGGTAAAACTCCGCACGTGGATTTTGAGGGTGTGACACAATACGTCAGCTCGACGGGTTAACCATGCCAGGGCAAAGTGTAGCTAGCTCATGAGATCTAGTAGTATAAGCCTCAATGTTAGACCCTTCCATCTTCAATTGCCAGAACTCTGCTTCTAGCTTTTGACCTCGTCACGGGGGCAGTATTCCTCTATCATCATTGTTTTGAATTCCTCCCACAGTAGTGCATTTGCCATTGCCTGGCCAAGCATTTACACTTGAGCATTCCACCACGTGAGTGCTGCACCTTCCAGGGTTCCTGTGGCGTATTTCATCTGGTCTGCCACTAGACAGTTACATTTGGCGAAGACTGACTCAGTCTTCTCGAACCATCGTACAAGCCCTACAGCTCCCTCGGCTCCACTATAAGTATGCGGCTTACAGTCGATGAATGCCTTGTATGTGCATCCAGGCGGTTCTATATTCAACGTGTCAAGGTATTCAAAATAAACTGAATGACTTAATCACCTAATGGAATATTCATGTAAATGATGACTAGTGTCATCGTTTACCTCAAAACTATGCGGCTGAGTGTTCAATGCCGCTTGCACGTGTTGGTTTATCAATGTAGCCAATTCAGTTGGGGTCATGTTCACGTTGCTGTCGCCTTGTCCAGCACCACGCCCTCGACCACGTCCATATCCTCTACCTCAGCCGTCCATATTTGACTTTACATTCACAAATACAATAATGAGTAACATCCAACATATCATCTCATTGAAGTATGGTAAATAATAAGAAATAGTGTACAGTCACAACCACAACATTTATAATAAAAAATAATAACGTATCATAAATAATTTGTAAGTAAGT
Source organism: Flaveria trinervia (assembly GCA_025506515.1). Lineage (NCBI taxonomy): Eukaryota > Viridiplantae > Streptophyta > Magnoliopsida > Asterales > Asteraceae > Flaveria > Flaveria trinervia. The sequence goes on along the minus strand of JACCIX010000441.1, from coordinate 80,148 downwards.
CACAAAAAATTAAATCAATGTCAAATTTAAGTTTTTAGTTATGTGGGAAACAACCCTTCCCACATAGGTTTAAGAAAAACGCTATGCAGTCAAAGTCATGAGAATAAAGAGAATCAATCGAACAAAGCTGATCCATCACTGTCTCCATCGTCGGGGGCTTCTTCTGGTTCTTCCTCAGGGTCTTCCTCGGAGTCCTCAGCAGGTGCAGGGTTGTCCTTGATTTGTAGTGCTGCAAGCTGTGCTTCTAGTCCGGTCAGTCTGCTCTCGACGCCCACATTGTGGAGCTCCTGCTCGCCCATACGCTCGATAAGATCCATCACTCTACCAGCCATCTTGAAATTTCCCTTGATAGACATCAACAACCGCTCCTTAATTATGGCCATCTTTAGCCATAATCGACTCATATCATCATTTAGTGTGGAGTTCTCATCAGTGAGCACTCCAACTCGTCGACGCTCAGTCTCAAGTGTCGCGGTCAATGCCGCCATGACTGCTCAAGGGGTACATCTAGAGGGGGGAGAGTGGGTGCTACAGAAGTAGTTGCTAACCTAGTCCTAGGTCTAACAGTGGCCAGCCTTGGAACACGCTCTATACAAATCATGCGGTCTACACAAGCTGGTTAATGACTCCAATCTTGTGGAGGATCGCGCTCAGGTGGCACAAACGGTTGATCCCAGTCTATCTTGCCACGGGGGTAAGGATGTCGCGGCCAGTCATACACTCGGTGAGGTATAGGTGGAGGGGACTCAGAACGAGCACGCCTTTTTCCTAAAATCCGAGATGATGATGCCATGCTGCAGTGCATGTGATGTAAATGCCAATAAGTATACAGTAAGAGGATAAGCAATGAGTAACTAACTAATTATGTGTGGTTATAGACTGGTGTGTATGCAACCTAATTCCCTATAACCAATGGCTCTGATACCAATCTGTCACACCCTCAAAATCCACGCGCGGAGTTTTACCGCAAGGCGTGTGAACAAACCAGGATCACAGTCACTAGTTACTCAGAACGACACTATATGCCACATTCAAAACAAAACCAACCCAAAATTCAAAAGTTTAAAAACCATGCAGAAGCGTTTTACAAAATAAGACAAACCCAAAGTAAATGAATGCATAATATGGCAAACACATAGCATCCCAATGTTTAAAACCATATATAAAAGATAAACAATTTGTCTATGAAATAAAGCCTTAGGATGCATGCTGGACCCGTGTTGTGCTCCTAATGGCAAGCTGAGTTAACGACGTGAGAATAGAATACTAAAAATGTCAACACAATGGTTGGTGAGTTCAAGAGTTTGCATTAACATAAATATTAACAGTTGTATAACTTAAGAAGTGTATTGAAGAAGATAGCTAGTCTATATTCACAAGTAATAACTGTTGGACCTTATATGCCCAAGACACAACAAGATTGATGTGGTTAGTACGTTATAATCCAAGTCGGGTCATACTCAATAACAAGCTATACAAACACCAATTAATATTTATTAGTTGATAAGATCAAACAAATAAATACCGACACCAATTTAGAAAATGGGTTTTTCTAAAATGTTGCTTTTGTAAAAGAGCAAAATTATGTGGATAATTTGTTCATGAGAAATTGTTTGTTTCATTATTAAGTTGGTTAAATAATAACAAATAAAAGTGTGTTATTGTTATAAAATTAAAATAAGTTTTATTTTATAAAATTGAGGGCTAAGAGTGTAAGATTTTATAAAACTAAAAAATGTGGGGCAACCCATTTTGGATGAGACTTTCGGCCGCCCTAGGGGCTTTGGGACCGTCCCCTTTTTGTCTTGGTCTTTACAAGACATTCACCTCTCTTACACTTTTCCATCATTCACACTTTCTCTCTTACAACACTTAGCAAGAACTCTCTCAAAAACATTGCTGAATTTTCGGATTTGAAGCTCAAAAACAAGGCTGAAAATTCGGTTTTTGAAGGTACATTTGTAGAGATTTTGGTGTAGAGCTCTCTAACTGGGTAGGTGTTTAGAAGAGCTTATGGGTATCACTACTTGAGGCTTTCTCTCTTGGGGGCTGGACGTTCAAGAAACCATCTTCTTCATCTTATACATCTACAACATCTAGTTCAAGAAAGGTTGTTTCTATGAACACCCTACGGTTGTTATGTTTTGTTTGATAGCACACTACTTCACATACATCTTATGATCCTTATTCTTGGGTTTTGTTTATGTTTTGAATGGTGAAAATTTTCATAATGTAACAACATGTTTAAATCATATTTCCGCTGTGTTTTACAAGTTTAAAATGGTTTAAACTAGCTTGTTTTACATGTGACAAAACCCAACAATGGTATCAGAGCCGGTTATATGGAATATGTGCTTCAAAAGGTCTTGAAAAGTTATTTTTCATGGACTTTTTCAACCCATTAGGGGCTGTTTTGTTTTGGATGTATGAATCCCTTATGTTTCAAGGTTTAATCTTGCATGCTTTAGGGTAAACCTTGAAAGATTTACATCAAATGGTTGATTGTGTTGTTTGGACAAACCTTAAAATTTGAGTTCATGTTGGCTGAAATTTTAGGGCTGAAATAAGGGATTCATTGTTGTTCTTGGATGTTGAATATATTTCATATTATGGTGCATAACATAGCCTTGGCCTTATGTGTTTGGTTTTGGTTGATTGTGATTTGTCATGTTGGTTTTGATTCTTGAAAAGGTTGTAATTTTGTGTTTTGTATTTTGGGTTGTAATTTATTTATTCATTTGGTTATGTAATAAATAGATTAGATGCATTTCTTTTATTAGAAAAATTGTATTAGGATATGTTTTTTGTAAAAGAAGATGCACAAGATAAAGACTCAAAGAAGGACACAAATGACATGGACACATAAAGCATTTGGATGTGGATTCAAGTGGGAGTTCATGGACACATTTTGACGTGTCATCTCAACCCTTAGGAAAGACCTTATGACAACACTTGTGATGGCAAACAAGTGTGGTCAACTTAGTGGCTATGGTTATGCACTCATGTTTGTATGTTTATGCTTGTTTGGATGATTGTTGTTTGATTGTTTGGTTGATATTTGGATATGCATTACAAACTCATTAACAACTTAACAAGCTGAAATTTTGATGGTTTTTATCATTAAGTGGTTAATAAAAGGTTATTAAAAAGATAATGATTTTAATAAAAGAGGTTTTATTAAAAGTGAACCATAGGGCACCTTGTATTTGAAGGCATGCAAATATAAGGTACATAGAGTTTTCTAAACAAGATTATGAGAACTTTAAATTTCTTTTATAAAAAGTTTAACACCATCCTTTTGCACAACACTGAGTCATTTGGAAACTCTTAATGGGATAAAGGTCACCTAACCGTTTTGAGGGAACTTGTGACTTGAGGTGGGGATACCATATTTGTGGTTTAGGTCACCTAACCACTTTTGTTGGAAAATTCACATGTGTGTGCAAGTAGGGTAACTTGATTTGCAAACCATGTTAAATGGATCACCTACAATATGGTTTACAAAGGTGTTGATAGGATAAACATGCCGACTATTCATATGATGTTTTAAAGTCGATCCCATACCCTAGAAGTTGCAAAGGGTTGCAATTGTCAAAATGTTGACTACCTTGTTAATTTAAATAATGGGATAAAGGTCACCTAACCACTATTTAAATGTAACGTTGGATTCTAGTTTTAAAATTATGTAAGACACTTAAAAGGGGTTTTAATTATTAAAATATGAACAATATCAAAATTACTAAAATTGAACTTTGTTATTTTGTAGATGGCCACAACAATAACGAAAACAATGAAATCCCATCCGCTCACTCACTATCACTAAGGACCATTCTCCAAAAGGAGTGTCTAAACCATAATAACTTTATTGATTGGTTTTGAAACTTGAGAATTGTTCTCAAGCAAGAGAAACGATCATACATATTAGACGATCCGATTCCCGATCAACTAGTGAGGATGATGAGGAGGCCTACAATAATTGGGTTAAAATACACTGAGGACTCGGTCCAAGTGTCTTGCCTCATGTTGGCAAGTATGACTCCAGATCTCCAAAAGGAGTATGAACATCATGGAGCATACACTGACATTCCTTCAGCTGGGTTATCATGTCCAAAGCTCCGTCATGTTCATACTCCTTTTGGAGATCCGGAGTCATGCTCACTAGCATGAGACAAGACACTTGGACGGTGTCCAGTGTACTTTAGCAATCGTTATAGGCCCTCTCATCATCTCAGAAGGTGATCGGGGATAGGGTCGTCTAAAATATATGATCGTCTTTCTTGCTTGAGAATGTTGGACCAAAAGAACCAATGAGCCAAGATCAGAAAACCTCTAAGTCCCACATGGTATCACAACAACTACGGAAAGCTTCATCAGCAGTTTGACAAGTGCTGAAGACTTCAACAGCTGAAGATCAAGTGCTGAAGACTTCAACAGCTGAAGAACTAAAGTGCTGAAGTACAACAGCTGAAGAACACAAGTACTGAAGCTGAACAGCTGAAGAACACAAGTACTGAAGCTGAACAGCTGAAGAACACAAGTGCTGAAGCTGAAAGACCAAAGTACTGAAGTACAACAGCTGAAGAGTTTACAAGTGCTGAAGATCAACAACGATGATGTACAAAGTCTGAAGACAAAGACTGAAGACATCAGCTAATGATATCTACTAAAGTCATCAGTGATGAAACATCTGAAGTTCAAAGTCTGAAGATCAAGTACTGAAGTTTCAGTAGTTTTTCACAACTGCTGAAGAGTACTTCTTCAGTAGTTGTGATATCAGTAGTTTTATATTTTTAGTTTTAGTAGTTTTGTAAAACGACTGAAGAGCTTGTTCTTCAGTCGTTGTAGTTTCAGTAGTTTTATGTTTTTCAGTAGTTATAACAACTGATAACACTTAGCATTTTTGTAAGGAGATGTCAGCTGTTTTGACATCTTAGTAGTTGTGTTTCAGTTGTAATAAATCTGTTAGATGTCACTATCAAGTGACATCAGCAGACGTCACATCTCTTATATAAGAGGTATCGACCTAATTGTAATTGTGACATTCTGTTACCACGAAAGCGAATATTAATGAAATATATTTGCAGATATTCTCTCTCTCTATAACCGTCTTTGTTCTTCATTGAATATCGTTTTGTTCTTGTGAATCGACTAATTCATGTTTGAATTCCGCTGCTATACTCTTCAATCAATCAAACATAGATCACTGATCCTAACAAGTGGTATCAGAGCAGGTTAATCATTGATCGATCTAACAATTGATCATTGAAACTGCTAATTGATATCTGTGTTTGATTGAATTAGCGTATTCGCAAGAACTGGTTATAGATTATTGAATTTCTGTCGCTTTCGTTCATTTATTGAGATCTTCTGGTTCATTGGTTGTTGTGTTTTGTTCTAAATCTTTTTTAGCTTAACCGAATTTGATTGAATCTGAGATGACGACTCCTTCTAATGATCCTCACAATACCGGTTCCTCAACCAAGCCTCCGATGCTGGTTAGGACCGAGTATAACATATGGCAACGAAGAATGCTTCATCACCTGTCTGTTAACAGTTCAGGTTGTTGGACATCTGTGGTACATGGACCACATAAGCCTATGGTGAACAATCCGGAAACCAATCAAATGGTCCGAAGAAGAAGGAACAATACTCTGATGAAGATCGGAAACTATTTGAGATTGATGCTAAAGCCCATGGAATTCTGGCCATGGCACTGCCTAATGAAATCTATTCAGGGCTTATGCATCATGAAACTGCTCATGATCTCTGGAATGCCCTGAAGGAACAATTCGGTGGCACAGATGAGGTCTTAGCAAACAATAGAGAAATCCTTGCCCAACAATATGAGACATTCTCTCATAGAAAGGGTGTGAGACACTGACTCAACAGTTTGAGCGCTTTTCTGCTTGATATCTAAGCTGAAAATGGTGAAAAGGAATACACCAATAGCCAGATGAACAACAGATTCTTAGATCACTGCCTGAGAGATGGGACACATACACTATTATTCTACGCTCCAGTGCAAATCTGGATGGTCTATCTCTCACCCAACTTCATGGGAAACTGCTTACATTTGAAAGAGAGATAGAGTAGAAGAGGAAATTGTCCTCATCAGGAAAGCTCACTGATGACTTTGTACCAGGGAATACTGCCTGGTTGGTCATGAGTCAGAATATGTTGCATCTGAAAGCAATTATGATGAGCATATAGATTTCTCTTCAAATAGTTCTGATCATGCATTTGTTGGTATTGAGAGTCATTCTGGCAGTAATAGTGAAATTTATGCTTCATCATGGATGATCTGAAAGGAATAGCTGATGATGATCTAGAAGAGATGGATATTCTGAGCCAAATGGCACTGATTAATATCAGATCTCAGAAGTTCTATAAGAGAACTGGCAGGAAATTTCCTGGACTCTCTGGCAAAACCAAAGTTGGTTTTGACAAGAGTAAGTTGAGGGTCACAAATGCCAAAGCTAGGACACTTTGCAAGAGAGTGTAGATCAACTGGATCTAACTCTCTGCACCTTGTGACTTTTCCTAGTACTAGTCCACAAAACAGAGGGAACATCCTGCTGGTTCTGGTTATTCACATCCAGATCTCCTGCATACTTTGTTCCCCAGGGTCAAATGTCATATCCTTATCCCTGCTATTATGTGCCTCAACCGAATCCTGTTCAAGCTCCAATACACAACAACCACAAGCATTGCTGAACCACAGCCTTCCTAATCTCATCAACAAACTCAACTCAACAACACAGCTTCTTCACCAGGAGTTGTTGACTGGAGCAGTTTACCAGATGACTTGTCTGGTCATGAACAACTGTTCTAGGTGCTGGTCAACATGGTGGTGAAAGTCATTTGGAAATCTAGCTCTTATGGCTTTGGATTCTGCTGATACTTCATCCTCTAATGCCTCTACACCAAAGGTATCACAGGTATCCTCTGAGGCAAAAGCCAAATTATGTTAGAAACATGCATACAGCATTTGCATCTATTAGAGAAGCAAATGTAGCTTTAATCAACAAGAACATTGAGCTAGAACAAATTATTTCCAAAAACAAAGCTGAATTTGAGTCTGTGCTTGATGATAAAAATGATGAGATTTACAAATTGAAATGCCAAATAACTGATGATAAGGCTAGGGAAGAGATACTTCTAGAGAAGTATAAAGATCTCAAAGAAACCCTTGCAGTTACCCAGGTGTAGAGTGTGATAGATGGGTACAATCATGCAAAGGTTTGAAATGCTTCTTAGTAAGCAATCTGCTTCCAATGTGAAGTTTGGCATTGGTTACAATCACATTGCTCCACCTACAGATTTTACTCCAAGAGCAGAGGTAGAATCTGATGGTGAGAGTAATAACCAATCCATCTCATCATGTGATCTACTTTCTGATACAGCACAATCAGAAGTAGAAGTCAGCATCAAGTCCTCTCAGAACCATCAGCTGATGTTGATGGTTCAAATGCTGACACTCACATGATCAATGAGTTGATCAACTCAGGAGTAAATTCTGAAAGTCCTGAAAGGACTAGAGAGCAGGATTTAACACCTGAAGTTCAAACTTCAACTACTGCCAGTACTGAAAGAGTTTGAAGACTACAAAAGAGGCAGTCAAGAAAGCAAACAATGCTTCCAAAGCATTGAAGAACAAGTCTTCAGTTGCTTCACCCTCTTTAGTTGATGATCAACTAAGATGAAGAAGAAACCATGTGAAGTATGTGGTTTGTTCAATCATCTTACAGATGATTGCTGGTACAAAAGAGGTTCCAAACTCAAACAAAAAGAAGAAATTAAAGAGAAAATGGTAAAAATGAAAAATGAGTTTGAGACCACATTTGTTATCAGCAACATCAAATCCTGTAACCCTTAAGTCCTCAAAGAAATCCAAAAAGGAAGGGGTTAAACAGGTGACAACTGAGAGTGCTCAGAAGAAGAAGGTGCAACATAGGAACTTATCAAACTCCACTAGCAAGTGTCTGATGAGCTGAAAGCTTTATCACAAAATCAGACACAGCTGGTTATGATGGTTCAACATCTGTTGGGGGTAGAGTTAACCAACTAGATGCTCCTATGTTGAAACCACAGAAAAGGAGATCCAAGCCAAAGGATTCCTCTTCTTCACCATCTTCTTCCTCTCAGGCTGTTGTTTCTAATAAACCTGTTAGTTTACCATCTATTGATGAGACCAGGCCCAAAACCAAAAAGGTTGGGTCTCTAAAACTAACTGATTGTTTATTATTGCAGGGTTCTCCAACATGCCAAAGTAGCATCTGGTATGTAGACAGTGGGGGATCTATGCACATGACTGGGAACAGTTCTTTCTTCATGACTACTCTCAAGGAAAGAAGGGATTTGTTTCTTTTGGCAATGATGCTAGGGGTTACATCATTGGTAAGGGCTTTGTCTCCAATGGAGAAATCAAATTTGATGATGTTAATCATGTGGAAAATATCAAGTACAATCTCTTGAGTGTCAGTCAAATGTGTGATAAAGGCCATGTTGCTCTTTTCACCAGTCAGAACTGTAGGATTCTGTCATCCAAAGTTTGCATTTGATTGACAAGGTGTTGGATGATCACACTCTCCTGAGAGCCAACAGGACAGGAAGAGTGTATGCCTTAGATCTTTCCAAGAAAATAGATCTCAAAGGCAATCCTGCCTATTTTCCAAAGCCTCTTCTCAAGAATCTAAACTGTGGCACAGAAGGCTGGGTCATGTTAATTTCAAAAACATGAATCAGCTTATCACAATAGTTTAGTCAGAGGCTTACCAATAAAGGAGTTCCACTGTGATGAAACCTGCACGGCTTGTTTAAAAGGAAAACAACACAAAGTCTCATTCCCTCCTATTGAAGAGCCTAAGTCCACTGCCTGCTTGCAATTACTGCATATGGATCTATTTGGTCCTGTGAGAGTGATGAGCATGGCAAAGAAGAAATACTGTCTAGTAATTGTGGATGATTACTCCAGATTTGTATGGACTTTCTTTCTACATTCAAAGGATGAGGTTGCTCAGAAGGTTATTAACTTTGTGTTGTATATTGAGAAGCAGTATTCCCTTCCAGTCAAGTGTATCAGGAGTGATAATGGAACTGAATTCAGAAATCATACACTTGATGACTTCTATCTCTCAAAGGGAATCAAAAGGCAGTTTAGCATCCCAAGGACTCCAGAACAAAATGGAGTAGTGGAGAGAAAGAACAGGACCCTCATTGAAGCTGCAAGGTCCATGCTAGCTGACTCTGGTTTGCCACTGACCTTTTGGGCTGAAGCTGTCAACACAGCTTGCTATGTGCAGAATAGAGTTTTAGTACATCAGAGGTTGATGAAGACTCCATATGAAGTTCTCCATCACTTGGCTCCTCTAATTTCATTTTTCAAAGCATTTTGGGTCCCTGTTTTATTCTCAACACAAAGGATCAACTCCATAAGTTTGATCCTAAGGTGGATGCAGGGTATTTTGTGGTTATTCATCTACTTGCAAGGCATACAGAGTCTTCAACTGCGAACAAAGATAGTTGAAGAGACTTTGCATGTGAAGTTTAATGAATCTCCTTTGGACAAGATTCCACAAAACCCTGTGGAGTTGTTTGATTTGGACATACTGCAATATGTTCCTTATCAACTCCAGCTGTTGCAGATCCTATGGATAAATCATCTTCTGCAGCATGTCTTCCACCTGGTGGTATTGATGATGATGATGATAATATCAATACTCACCTATTCAAGTTTAGCGACCAACTGCCTGTGTCTGCTAAATTTGATGTTCCTGTAGCTTCAGCAGTTCCATCCACAACAAATGCTGATGAGATCTCTGTTTCCTCTACATCTTTTGAGTTACCATCTAATTCTTGGTTTCAAGAGTCTACATCAACATCTGCTGCTGCTGAAGGTTCTACAAACACTTGCACAGATCTCATTGTTTATCAAGAATGAAGAATCACCCCATGTCTCAGATTATTGGTGATATCAATGCTGGTGTTTCAACAAGAAGTCAATTGTCTAACTTCTGCTTCTATGCTCTCTTCATCAGTCAGCTAGAGCCAAAGAACTACCATGTTGCTTTGAGAGACAATGGATGGGTTGAAGCTATGCACTTGAGCTACTTCAGTTCAAGAAACAGCAAGTGTGGGAACTTGTTCCTCTCCCCCAGGTAAGTGTGCAATAGGCACTAAATGGGTGTTTAGGAATAAAACCGATGAAAATGGGCTTATTGTTAAGAACAAGGCTAGACTGGTTGTACAGGGGTTTTCACAAGAAGAAGGTATTGACTATGATGAAACCTTTGCCCCTCTAGCCAGACTAGAGGCAATCAGATTGTTCTTAGCCTATGCTGCATTCCACAATCTTAAAGTTTTCAAATGGATGTTAAAAGTGCATTTTATATGGTATAAAATAAAGGAAGAAGTTTATGTGTGTCAACCACCAGGCTTTGAGGATAATAAACATCCTGAATGGGTGTACAAACTTGATAAGGCTCTTTATGGGTTGAAACAAGCTCCTAGAGCCTGGTATGAGACACTCTCTACTTTTCTTCTTAAGAATAATTCACTAGAGGCTCCATTGATAAAATTTTGTTATTAAGAAGGTGGATCAGCATAAGCTACTTGTTCAGATTTATGTTGATGATATTATTTTGCATCCTCTGATCCCCAGTTGTGTGATGATTTTACAACATTAATGAAAAAGAGGTTTGAAATGAGTGCAATGGGAGAATTACAGTTCTTTCTAGGCTTGCAAATCAACAAAAGGCTGATGGTACTTTATTCATCAGTCAAAATATACAAAAGATCTTTGAATAAGTTTGATTACAAAACTGTAAGCCCGTTCTACTCCCATGTGCAACACCACACAACTGGATGCTGATCAGAAAGGTAAAGCGTTGATGAAACGCTTTACAGATGTATGATTGGGTCCTTGATGTATCTAACAGCTTCTAGACCAGATATTATGTTTGCTACATGTGTTTGTGCTAGATTTCAGGCTGCTCCTAAAGAGTCTCATTTGATTGCAGCAGTCAAGAGAATCTTAGATATTTGCAAGGTACACAATCTCTGGGTTTATGGTATTCCACTAGACACTCTTGCAAATTAGTTGCTTTTTCAGATAGTGACTATGCAGGGTGCAAGTTAACTAGAAAGTCAACTTCTGGTGGTTGTCAATTCCTAGGCAACTGTTTGATTTCTTGGCAGAGTAAGAACAAACATCTGTTGCTACATCAACTGCTGAGGCCGAGTACATTGCTGCTGCAAGTTGTACTTCTCAGGTACTCTGGCTTCAGAACCAACTTCTGGATTATGGCATTACAGAGACTAAGACTCCATTATTAATGGATAGTGCTTCAGCTCTGTGTATTGTCAAAAATCCAGTCCAGCACTCTAGGACCAAACATATAGAGATCAGACATCATTTTATTCGGGATTGCTTTGAAAAAGGTCTGATTGATCCTAAGTTTGTGCCTAGTGCTGATGAGCTTGCAGATATTTTTACTAAGCCTTTGGATAGTTCTACTTTCCAAAACCTTGTGTTAAGGCTTGGTATACTGCAGCTAGAATAAGTGACAACTACTGATGATTTCAGAAGTAATACTGGTGATCATTGGTACCCATGTCACATATAAGTACTGATGAGTCCTTTCCCTTTCAGTAGTTTTATAACTACTGATGGCTAAATGCCTCACAAGTACTGAAGTACTTTATCTGTTCCAAACTACTGATGTAGTTAAAACTACTGATGTAGTTACAACTACTGAAATCAGTATAAACAAATAAGTACTGATGTCCTATGAAACACCTGAAAATCAAATGCAAAGTCTGATGAGTAAGTGTTGAGGACAGCATGAACAGCTGAAAGGCTATGAATTGACGAAAATACTGAAGAGAACTTCTCTCAGTTGTTTCAACAACTGCTGTTTCATTCTAAACAACTGAAGCAAAACCATGTCTTCAGTAGTTTTATAACTACTGATGACTAATACCAAGTCTTCAATTGTTTACAACAACTGATGACAAAACCACTGTCTTCAGTAGTTTCACAACTACTGATGACAAACACCAAGTCCTCAGTTGTTTCAATCATCTGAAGTCAAACCACGGTCTTCAGTAGTTTTCTAACTCTGATGCCTAACACCACGACTTCAGCTGTTTCAACGTCTGAAAGGGTAATACCATGTCAACAGTCGTTTAAAATACTGATGACTAAACACATCCTTCAGTCGTTTTCTAACCGTACCCTATAAAATCCCTGACCTAATACTTCAAAGCTTCATTCTTCAAACCTAACGTTCCTCTCCAAAACTTCTCTCTCTAAATGGCGTCCATGCAAATCAAACCGCGACACAACTGTGTAGCCTACCTTACTAAATCGCCTGTCTGGGCTAAGTTCGATACTGCTATCGATCTTATGGTTCAGTCACAACACCAAACGGCATTTCTTCTCAATCCCATACTACATGCCGAATCCTCCAACAGTTTTGGATGAACGTCACCATTACACTAGGGAGAACAACACACCATCTCTCCAGTCGGTCGTCAACAACAAAGAAGTGGTCATCACTCCCGATAATCCGTCAAATTCTACATCTGGATGATGCCATTTCTCCTGCTGGATATCCCAAGGGCACAACTGATCTATCCTTTGCCCAACACGGATATCAGGGCAATCTTAGTGCCTCCACTATCATGAAGAAACATTTCCATGACGCTAAACGCCTAATTTTTCACATGGTGAATGTATGTTTGGCTCCTAAGACTTCATCTTGGGATCAAATGTCGACAAAGTGGCAGCAGGTAATGTATTCTATTCTTGAGCAACAGCCGTTTAAACTTTTCAGAAATAATATTTTCGGAGCTCAAGGATATGGCTCAAAAACTAATTGCTAATCGTTGGATATTATATCCGCGGTTCATAATGGCCATCATTACAAACCAGCTTCAAGCTGAGGGACTTGTTGGCCTGGGAGTCCCTGCTACGGCTGTTCTGCCAGAAGTATACTCCCGGCACAACTCTGACCACACACTCAAATGGCTGCCAAGCTGCGCAAACCCACACAGCTGGAACCCACAGCCACCACCTCCAAATCAAAAGTCCCACCAAACCCACCAAAAAGAAACCAAAACGGCTACTCAGGGAATTGAGTCCCCTGAGGATGCCCCTGCAACACAAACGCAGGAGATATCCACTGGTCAAAACCCCCTAGTGGATATAAGGACTCTTCTAGCCATAGCCGCTCAGGATTCCTCTCAACAGGAGCCTGCAGCAACCACACAAGGGGTACCCACACATCTGGGATCTTCCTCACTTGAGGGGATTGCCATTGAAGAGCACCTTCCTCCAGGTGCACACTGCTTCTATCCCTTCACCCCATGCAACCGCCCCCCACAGCCCCAACATTGATCGTTGCACAAGTGCTGACTCAATTGCACTCCTCACCCCTCCCTAGATACCACTTACTACTGGGAACACCTCTACCATGGAGGGGGAGGAACAAAGTGCAATTGAGAAACCACAGCACAGGGGTTTACCACTTCTTTCTCCTGGTGTAGATAGGGAGATTAGAATATCTAGTGAGGCTGCCACCTCTTCTGAATCAGCACATGATCAGAATGAGGCTGGTAACATTGCTAAGACCTCACTAGAGGCAACAGTTGATGATGGACATTGTCTTGAGGCTGGAAGTCCCCAGTACCACGACAAAGGGGCACATGCAACAACTGGTCTACACCCAGTGCATGTACATCCTGCTCCAAGCAGGAGGTCAGGTGATTCAGCTTCTGCTGATGATGACCTCGGCTTTTTCTACGATGTTCTTGCCCAGAACACAATCCTTGAGGAGGAAGTCAGTAGGCTGCAAAACCTACTTGACCAACTCTCACAAGGAGAAGGCATCTGCTCCACCAACCACAGATGGCACCTTCAGTTGAAGGTTCCCAAACACTGAGCCACTCCTAACAACTCAACCACCTGCCTCTGCTTCTGGCACTATTTCTCAGGAATAGAACCCTCCTGAACAAATAGTTGCTGACCTTCAAAATTCCCTCCCTCTCATCACACCCATAATCACTGAAATTATGACTAAAGCCATTGATGAGAGGCTTTCCTCAACTTTACAACCTTGATTGATGCTGCTGTGCAAAAGACACTTTCTGCGATACAAAACCCTACCACCAATGCATCCAAAAAGGGGGAGAGTACTGCAGTGAAAGAAAAGAAGAGGAAAAGAACAGAGGATGAGAAGGCCAAGAGCAAGCCAAGAGGTGGAAAAAGAAAGCAACAACTGATCACTTATAAACGAAAGAAAAGTGCTGATGATCAACCTACTGTTGAAGAAAATCCTTGGAAGAGCTGGTAAAAGATGCTGATGATACACACAGCCGATCCATGGATAAAATCATTGAGCAACTCTTCAGGCAAGGTTTTGATACAGCCACATTGGATAGTGAAATCAGGAGGTTGGAAGTCCAAGAGATTCAAACCCGATGGGCTGGGTATGATGCACTTGAAAAGGAGAGATTGGAGATCATGATCCGTTTATTGCCAAATACTTAGGAAGATCTTTGATGGGATTCGCGCGTGGACCAGAGACAGTATTCTGGCTATAGCCACCAGAATCTGTCTGTCTGAGCAATTCCACAAGGGGATTATCATTGAAGCCCTTGATGAGGCTGGGGCTGGTAAAAGGTTTGAAATGGAAAAACTTACAAAGGCTAAACTCACAACAAAGATGCTGGAACAACCTTCCCTTCAACCACTCAACACAGCCTACCCCTCAAATCTCCAAACAAATCTCAAAGCCCAAATCCAAACAACCACAATCACAACCCACAAAAACCAACTCCCTCACCATCTAAAACAACAGCCGATGATGCACCTAAGAAGAAGAAGAGAAGGGTGCTGAGGCTAGAAGAAGAAGAAGAAGAGGATGATGTGGAAGAAGATAGGATGCCTCTGTCTGCAGTCCTAACACTGGCGAAAGCCAAACCTATGCCCATCACTCCCACCTCACAGATGGATGTTGTGAGAGTAAAAATTGAAGAAGAGGAGCAGCAAAAGCTTCATGATGATGAAATGCTGAAAAGCATTGACAAAACCTATGCTGCCTCCTCATCAATATCAGCATGAAGAAAGAAGCTCTGAGATTGTACACTCTCGCCAACACATTTCAATATCTGAAAGAAAGGGTGAGAGTATGCCTGATCCGAGGGTGGCTCACAGGATTGTAAAGAAAGACATTCCTTCGAGATACATGGTCAAGTCAAGAGGATCGTAGATGAAGAGATCACTGTGGCCCTTGTAGTATCACCCTGGGAGATTGTTGAAGATTTCAAGAAGGCCTACGAGACTAAACAACCACCCCAGAAGATGCTAGAGAACAGGATTATCAAAAAGGGGTTAGTCTACAAGAGGCTTGAGAACTTCAAACAGAATGAGCTAAGTCTGCTACTCGAAGGGAATCATCCTGATGAGTTTGAATATAGACAAATTACAACTGTTGAGCTCAAGAACGGCAAACAGGCCAAGTACATCTCAGAGCTGTATGGGTGAGAAGGATTATTTGATGGTGAAGCCGAGACCTGACCATGGAAGAACAAATCATGTTTCTCAGAGCCTACACCAGAGAATCCTACAGGCTCATACACGGGAAGTAGATCTCATGAATGGGATAACAACTCTGTGTCCAATTCCCCAAAACAGAGTTCCCATTCATATCATGCCCAACAAATATCAGAGACTTTTCCAGGCCAGAGCTTATATGGGTCATCTTCTCTACTGATCAAGAAGGAAAAAGACCAACCTTTTGCCAACAATAAGTGGGATAATAAATAAATTAGAGGTTTTGGCTGCATTGGTTCAGGGGGAGTTTGTTGGACCAAAAGAACCAATAAGCCAAGATCAGAAAACCTCTAAGTCCCACATGGTATCACAACAAATACTGAAAGCTTCATCAGCAGTTTGACAAGTGTGAAGACTTCACAGCTGAAGATCAAGTGCTGAAGACTTCAACAGCTGAAGAACTAAAGTGCTGAAGTACAACAGTGAAGAACTAAAGTGCTGAAGTACAACAGCTGAAGAACACAAGTACTGAAGCTGAACAGTGAAGAACACAAGTACTGAAGCTGAACAGCTGAAGAACACAAGTGCTGAAGCTGAAAGACCAAAGTACTGAAGTACAACAGTTGAAGAGTTACAAGTGCTGAAGATCAACAACTGATGTACAAGTCTGAAGACAAAGACTGAAGACATCAGCTAATGATATCTACTAAAGTCATCAGCTGATGAAACATCTGAAGTTCAAAGTCTGAAGATCAAGTACGAAGTTTCAGTAGTTGTCACAACTGCTGAAGAGTACTTCTTCAGTAGTTGTGATATCAGTAGTTTTATATTTTAGTTTCAGTAGTTTTGTAAAACGATTGAAGAGCTTGTTCTTCAGTCGTGTAGTTCAGTAGTTTTATGTTTTTCAGTAGTTATAACAACTGATAAACTTAGCATTTTTGTAAGGAGATGTCAGCTCTTTTGACATCTTCAGTAGTTGGTTTCAGTTGTAATAAATCTGTTAGATGTCACTATCAAGTGACATCAGCAGAGTCACATCTCTTATATAAGAGGTGTCGACCTAATTGTAATTGTGACATTCTGTTACCACGAAAGCGAATATTGAATGAAATATATCTGCAGATATTCTCTCTCTCTATAACCGTCTTTGTTCTTCATTGAATATCATTTTGTTCTTGTGAATCGACTAATTCATTGTTTGAATTCCACTGCTATACTCTTCAATCAATCAAACATAGATCACTGATCCTAACAAGAACGATTCTCAAGTTTCGATACCAATAAATGAAATTATTATGATTTAGACGTTCCTTTTGGAGAATCGCTCGCAATGATTGGGCGGACGCGGATGAATTATCATGATTATCATTATTGGTGGCCATTTACAAAATATAACAAAGATCAATTTTAGTATTTTCGATATTGCTATTTTAAATAATTAATACCTTTTAAGGTCATTTTTATATTAAAATCTAGAACCCAACATTACATTAAATTGTGGTTAGGTGACCTTTATCCCACGATTTAAATTAATAAGGTGGTCAACGATTGACGGTTGCAACCATTTGCAACTTCTAGAGGTATGGGATCGACTTTAAACATCATATGTAAAGTCGGCATGTTAATCCCATCAACACCATTTGGAAACCATATTGTAGGTGATCCATAACATGGTTTGCAAATCAAGTTACCCTACTTGCACACACATGTGAGTTTACCAACATAAGTGGTTAGGTGACCTTTATCCCACAAATGTGGTATCCCCACCTTAAGTCACAAGTTCCCTCTAAATGGTTAGGTGATCTTTATCCCATTAAGAGTTTCCAAATGACTCAAGTGTTGTGCAAAAGGACGATGTTAAACTTGTTGGAAATATTGTTTCAAATATTTAGAGATTTCATAATCTTAGTTTAGAAACTCCATGTACTTGTACTTGCATGCTTTCAAATACAAGATACCCTATGGTCCTTGATTAAAACCCATTTTAATCATTAAATAATTAAATCATTTTAATAACCTTTTATTTCCTTTTAATGATCAAGAACCATTTAATTAGATTATTAAGTTCATAGAAAGGTTTGTTAAAGCAAATATCACTTACATGCTATCAACCATAATAATATAAACAAAACAACATAGCAAATGTGCATAACCATAGGATCTAAAGAGGTCCACACTTTTTGCCATCACAAGTGTGGTCCAAAGGCATTCCTAAGGGTCACAATCAAAACACATAGAAAAGCTTCCAAAAGCCTCCCACTTGAAACCGCATCCAAAATGCTCCATGTTTCTCCTTTGTGCTTCCAATCCATACATCTTCACATTACAAGATATAAAGTCCTATTACAAGATATCTAGTAAAATGAAAATGCACCTAATCTATTTATTACAACCCAATAATAAATAAAATACATTTTAAACAAAGCACAAATGAATAATATATACAACCCCATTGAATAAACAATACAACCATTGCAATCATCCAAACAACATAAGGCCAAAGGCTAGGTTATGCACTAATATAACATCCATCATATCATCCAAAATATAACTATGAATCCCCTCAAAACCCACGAATTTCAGCCAACATAAACTGAAAATTTCGGGTTTAAATATTGTCCAAACAACACAACATATCAACATACATATCTTTCAAGGTTTAATCACAAGCATGTGTAATATAACCTTGAAGTTGGTGATTCAACAAAACAGAATATAGCAGCCCTTAAAAGGGTTATAAAGTCCCATAAAACAATTATAAAGGACAAGAACAAGCAAGCTATCCACATAACCGGCTCTTGATGCCATTGTAGGGTTTGTTGGAAAATAAAACCGAGTTTAACCTTTTAAACTTTCAGAAAACGCAGCGGATATATATATATATATTTTAAAACATGATTTTAAAGCTGAAATTTCATGTTTTATGGTGACAAATATATGTAAGAAACAAACCCAAAACAAAAGAATCATATATGTGAATAAGCAAGCTATGAACAATATGTTAATGAACATAAAATCACAGCTACATGGAGCTGTGAACAACCACCTTTCTCCAGCTAAAAATCGACCAAGGAAGAGTTGTATGATGCTTGTGATTCGGCCAAGGCTCCAAGGAAGGACCCTCAAGCTTGTATACCCCAAGCTTGTGTGCAAACACTCTTCTTGTTAGGGAGATCACCACCAATACCCAAAAGAAACCTTCAAAAAACTATTGCTATTGACGTGGACTTTGAGAGAGAAAAGGAGAGTGTTTTGGTTCAAGATTGCATGTAATGAGAGAGGTCAAAAGGTTGAAGGTATGACATGCTTTATTGTGTATCTATTCAAGAGAGAAAAAGGGCCATGCCCTTTGAGTGGGCGGCCGAAACTTTTAAGGGAAAAGGATTTTCTCTCTTAAACACACACACATAATAATAAAACTAGTCATCTATAATTTATACAATTAACTATTTAATTGTATAAGTTATAAACCCCTTTTATTATTTGATGTTATCTAACTTATTTAAATAACATTACAATAATAATCATGAAAAAATATCCTAATAAGTGTTCCATCTTATATGCAACTTATTTAGAAAACCCATTTTCTAAATTTGGTGTTATTATTTAATTGCATGATCATATCATCAATTGAATAATTGTTTGTGTTTGCAAAGCTTGTTATTGGGTATAACCCGACTTGGATCATGACATACTAACCACATCAATGTTCTATGTGTCTTGGGCATACAGAATCCAACAATGTTTTGTCATTTGTTGAGAATGAAATTCATGTTTCTTTAAATAGCATTTTTTTATTTTAAAGATATTCCTGTTAATGGTATTTATGAATTGGTTATGAAAACACATTATATGATAGCTCATTGTACCAAACCACCACTAAGAAACTCAAATTGGATTTGAGTGATACCTATCTTTGGCATTGCCGTCTTGGTCATATAAACAAGAAGCGCATACAAAAACTTCAAAAGAATGGTCTTTTAAAAGCAAATGAATATGATCAAGTCGATGTATGTGAATCTTGTTTACAAGGTAAAATGACTAAGGCACCTTTTAGTGGCAAGTCCGAACGGGCAAAATATTTATTCGACATCATACATTCGGATGTATGTGGTCCTTTTAAGCCAATGACTAGGTACCATGAAAGATACTTCATTACTTTACCGACGACTATAGTCGATATGGTTATGTGTACTTGTTAAGACACAAAGATGAAGCTTTTGAAATGTTCAAAATCTTCCAAAATAAAGTAGAAAATCAACTCAATAAGAAAATAAAAATTCTCCGCACCGATAGAGGAGGTGAATACCTAAGTGATGCTTTTAGAGATCATCTTAGAAGTTGTGGTATTGTCTCACAACTATCTCCACCTGGAACACCACAACATAATGGCGTGTCCGAGCGGAGAAATCAAACTCTATTAGATATGGTTCGATCTATGATGGCTAGAAGCTCATTGCCTCTATCATTCTAGGGTTTCGCTTTGCTCTCTGTTGTCCGTATTTTGAATATAGCCCCAACCAAGAAAGTGAAAACGACACCTTTTGAAATATGGCATGGAAGGGTTATATCACGGTCATATTTAAAGATATGGGGTTGTGAGGCTTATGTTAAGACTCCCACCTCAAACAAGCTAGAAAGCCGTTCCACTAAGTGTATCTTCATTAGATATCCCAAAGATTGTATGGGATATTAATTCTATGATCCATTAGAACAAAAGGAGTTTGTTGCCAAGAAGGCTAAGTTCTTAGAAGCTAAGTTCCTTACAGAAGGAACTAGCAGTAGAACTGTGGATCTTGAGGAGGATCAATAACCACAAAATGATACACGTTAGGTTGATACTAGCACTAAACATGAGGATGTTGAGAATGATCAAGTGGTTGATCAAACTACACAGAATGTTCGCAAATCTGGTAGAATTAGTAATCCACCTGAAAGATATGGATTTTTCATAGATGGATGCTATGTGGTGGATTCAGATGAACCGACCACCTATCATGATCCAATGTCCAATTTGGACTATGACAAATGGCTTGAAGCCATAAACGTTGAGATGCAATCCATGTATGACAATCAAGTGTGGGACTTGGTTGAACCACCTCTTAACTCCAAGATAGTTGGAAGTAAGTGGGTTTTCAAGAAGAAATCCGATATGCGTGGAAACTTGGATACTTATAAAGCTAGACTTGTAGCAAAAGGTTTCACTCAAACTCAAAGGGTTGATTATGATGAGACCTTCTCACCAGTTGCAATGCTAAAATCTATTAGGATATTATTTGCCATAACTGCTCATTATGATTATGAGATTTGGCAAATGGATGTCAAAACCACTTTTCTAAATGGATATCTTGAGGAAGATGTCTATATGGTTCAGCCTGAAGATTTTGTCAACTCAAAATATCCTAACAAAGTATGCAAGTTAAAGAAATCAATCTACGGATTAAAGCAAGCATCAAGGAGTTAGAATCACCGTTTTGATGAAGAAATAATCAAATTTGGATTCATCAAAAATGCTAATGAAGCATGTGTACATAAGAATGCTAGTGGGAGCATCACCACTTTCCTAGTATTGTATGTCGATGACATCCTACTATTTGGGAATGACATTCCAACCATGGAGGTGTAAAAGCCTAGCTTGGAAGCTGTTTCTCCATTAAGGATCTTGGTGAAGCCGCCTATATTTTAGAATAAAGATCTATAGGGATAGATCAAGGCGGTTAATAGGTTTGAATCAAAGTGCATACATTGATAAGATCTTGAAAAGGTTCAAGATGGAAAACTCTAAGAAAGGTACCGTACCTATTCAAAGAGGAACAATATTGAGTAAGACTCAATGTCCAAGCTCAAAGGATGAGCAAGACAAAATGAAGGGAATTCCGTTTGCGTCTGCTATAGGATCCATCATGTATGCAATGATATGCACTAGACCAGACTTGTCATGCGCTTTGAGCATGACAAGCCGATACCAACAAAATCCTGGAAGTAGTCATTGGATGGCTGTTAAGAACATACTTAAGTACCTAAGGAGGAGCAAAGATATGTTCCTAATCTATGGATCTGGTGAGGAGGAACTCGTAGTAAAGGGTTACACGGATGCAAGTTTCCAAACTGATCGGGATGATTCACGATCATAATCGGGGTACATTTTCATCTTGAATGGAGGAGCAATCTCTTGGAAAAGCTCTAAGCAAGATGTGGTGGCATTATCAATTATAGAGTCAGAATACATTGTACATTGTCGCTTCATTAGTAGCTCAGGAAGTTGCATGGTTAAAGAAGTTCATTGCCAATCTAGGGGTGGTCCCTTCCATTCAGGACCCCCTAAAAATTCTTTGTGATAACGAGGGTGCGATTTCTCAAATCAAGGAACCCCGTGCACATCAAAAGACTAGGCATATTGAACGAAGATTCAACTACATAAGAGATGAAGTTGAAAAGGGGAAGATACATTGCGGATCCACTCACGAAGCTTCAAAAGGCGAAGCATGAAAGTCATGCTTGTGTCATAGGACTTCAATATTCTAGTGACTGGATCTGATCCTTAATTTCTGTAATAAGATATTGTAACCCTTATTACTTGTATGAATTATTTATAATGATTCAACTAATATTTCTATTTTGCATGTTTAAAATCCATGAGTAAATTGTTTACTCAGAACGTTCGTAGTTGTTCATGCTTGTGGGAACAAGTATGAAGGTAATACTACTATGAACTTGGATTGGTAGATATTCATATGGATGAATATAGAGCAAAAGGTTGCTGCCAAAGTTCATAGATATTTGTGGGATGTAAATATTGGACTGCACTGCATCTCAACTATTACTACATGGAATCTTCTGGATTGATCATATGTAATTTTGAGTAAAGGCGAACATAATTTGGTATCCTCTGACCTGAGATACATATTGGGTCTTGATATTTACCGAATATTATACTTTGACTTAGCTCTTCGCTGTTCTGAAACATGGCAGCACATAAGTCTGAGTTCATGTATGACATAAGGTAATTATGAGAGATGTATGTTGTCAAGATGGGATTTGTCCCTCTTATTTGTTGAGAGTAAGATGTCTAAGGCCTGATAAAGTTAAATCAATGGAGAATGATCACTCTGTGTCTCTAGGATTAACATGACATCTGCGACAAAAGGATAGATGATTGATTCACCTAAAACATTTCAAGTATGGTACTTGAAGGAGATGATGTTATGAATGACACTTAGTCATACATATTAAGGGTAGTAAACCGTTGTTAGGTGGTATTTACTGCTTGCATCAATCTTCTATGAATCTTGTGCAAGTGGGAGATTGTTGGACCATATATGCCCAAGACACATACAAGATTGATGTGGTTAGTACGTTATGATCCAAGTCGGGACATACCCAATAACAAACTATATAAACACCAATTAATATTTATTTGTTGATAAGATCAAACAAATAAATACCAACACCAATTTAGAAAATGAGTTTTTCTAAAACGTTGCTTTTGTAAAAGAACAACATTATGTGGATAATTTGTTCATGAGAAATTGTTTGTTTCATTATTTAAGTTGGTTAAATAATAACAAATAAAGTGTGTTATTGTTATAAAATTAAAAGAAGTCTTAATTTTATAAAATTGAGGGCTAAGAGTGTAAGATTTTATAAAACTAAAAAATGGGGGGAAACCCATTTGGATGAGACTTTCGGCCGCCCTTGAGGCTTTGGGACCATCCCCTTTTTGTCTTGGTCTTTGCAAGGCTTTCACCTCTCTTACACTCTTCCATCATTCACACTTTCTCTCTTACAACACTTAGCAAGAACTCTCCCAAAAACATTGCTGAATTTTCGGATTTGAAGCTCAAAAACAAGGCTGAAAATTCGGTTTTTGAAGGTACGTTTGTAGAGGTTTTGGTGTAGAGCTCCCTAACTAGCTAGGTGTTTGGAAGAGCTTGTGGGTATCACTACTTGAGGCTTTCTCTCTTGGGGGCTGGACGTTCAAGAACACCATCTTCTTCATCTTATACATCTACAACATCTTGCTCAAGAAGGTTGTTTCTATGAAAACCCTATGGTTGTTATGTTTTGTTTGATAGCACACTCTTTCACATACATTTTATGATCCTTATTCTTGGGTTTTGTTTATGTTTTGAATGGTGAAAATTTTCAGAATGTAACAACATGTTTAAATCATATTTCCGCTGCGGTTTACAAGTTTAAAATGGTTTAAACTAGCTTGTTTTATATGTGACAACCCAACAATAACCATAGTGATTTCGCGATTGAAGCTGACTGTGTTGCGTTGTTGCCTCCCGTCACGACTTACCAGGTCGTGATGATGTTTGTGTTTAGGACAATATTCCACCCGTTTGACCTCGACTCACATAGGTGGGGCTCGTCACACCTAGTAGTACTACCCAAGATTTCCTGCTAGTTACCATTATTAACGAGCCAAAGTGTGAGGACTTTTCAAGGTATTAAGCACTATGTGTTGGGTTTGTTGGACCATATCAAAGAAGTTTAACCATTTAAACTTGAAAACGCAGCGGATTAAAACCTTAATATTATCATTTGTAATCTGAAAATTAAGGCTCATATCATAATAACAACAAACCCAAGAACATAAGGATCATTTATATGTGTATGAACTAGTTATCAACAAGAAATAACATCCCAAAAACAAACCATGGAACTACCTTCCAAAAGCTGCTGAAAAACGGGATTATGATGAAGAAAATGATGTTGTTGAACAGCCAAAACACCAAGAAAAGATGTCCTCAAGCATCCATACCCACAAGCATCAAGCAAACACCATTTTTGCTAGGATTTGTGCACCAAAACGGATCAAGAAGGCTGCTGGAATCTCATTCCAGCCGTGAACATTAACTCTTTCTTCCAAAAGAAGAGTTTTGTTCTTGTGACCCTTTTGCATAAGAGAGAGAGAGAGAGAGAGCTAGTGGAGTGTGTGTGTGTTCAAACGGGTTTCTTAGTTCCAAGACATCCAAAAGAAAACAAAAGAAGAGCCACACCCTATGGGGCGGCCGAAACCCAAAATGAAATTGGGGTTTCCCCCCAAAATTCCCTTTTATTTTTGTTAAACTAATTGTTTAAGATTGATATATAATTAACCTTTCAATTATATAACACATACACACTTTTATTATTTGATGTTATTTAACTAAATTAAACAACATTACAAATAATATCCATGAACAAAATATCCATATAAGTTGTTCAATCTCATATGCAACTTATTTAGAAAACCCATTTTCTAAATTGGTGTATTTATTTAATTGCATGATCATATCATCAATTAAATATTATTTGGTGTTTGCTAAGCTTGTTATTGGGTATGACCCGACTTGGATCATAACGTACTAACCACATCAATGTTCTATGTGTCTTGGGCATAAAGAATTCAACAATCTCCCACTTACACAAGATTCATAGAAGATTGATGCAAGCAGTAAATACCGCCTAACAACGGTTTACTACCCTTAATACGCATGACTGAAAGCCATTCAATAACATCCTCCCCTTCAAGTATCCAACTTGAAATGATTTAGGTGAATCAATCATTTATCCTTTTGTTAAAGATGTCATGTTAAATCCATGGACATAGAATGATCATTCCTTGTTGATTTAACTTAATCAGGCCTTAGGCATCTTGCTCCCAACGAATAAGAGAAACAAATTCCATCTTGACTACATACGTTTTTCACAATCACCTCGTGTCACACCTGAACATAGCCTTATTTACAGCCCATTATGTCAGAGCAGTGAAGAACTAGCTCAAGGTATAACATTTGGTGAATATCAAAACCCAATATGTATCTCAGGTTGGAGGATACCAAATGATATTCGCCTTACTCAAATTTACTTATGATCCATCTAGAAGATTCCATGTTGTAAAATTGAGATGCGGGTCAGTCGAATATTTTTATCCCACAAATATCTATGAACTTTGGCAGCAACCAATTGCTCTATATTCATTCCTTATGAATATCCACCAATCCATGTTCATAATAGTCTTACGTTCATATTTGTTCCCACAAACATGACCGACTACGAACATTTAGAATAATAAACATATTCATGGATGTATACATGCTAAAATGAATATAACTCAAAATATCACAAGTATATAAAGAGGTAAATATTACATTGTTTCAAACTTTTAATACTAAACAGATCAATTCCAGTCACTAGAATATCGAAGTCCTAAGGCACAAGTATGACTTTCATGCTTTACCCTTTCAAGGAGCTTCGTGAGTGGATCCGTAATGTATTGATGGGTGTGAACTTTACGAATACATATTTTCCCTTTTCAACTTCATCCCTTACGTAGTTGAATTTCCGCTCAATGTGCCTAGCCTTTTGAAGTGCATAGGGGTACCTTGATTTATGCAATCGTACCCTCGTTATCACAAAAGGATTTCTAGGGGTCTTGAATGGTAGAGACCATCCTAGGTAGGCGATATATTCCTTTATCCATGCAGCTTCCTGAGCTGCTAATGATGTGGCTATGTATTCGGATTTTGTAGTGGACAATGCTATCCATTCATAATGAAGACATACCCCGGTTGTGATCGAGAATCATCTCGAACGGTTTGGAAACTCGCATCCGTGTAACCCTTTACAACGAGTTCCTCTTTATCAGATCCGTATATTAGAAACATTTCCTTAGTCCTCCTAAGGTATTTCAATATACTTTTAACAGCTATCCAATGGGTATTACCTGGACTAATATCTGCTTGCCATGCTTAACGTGCATGACACGTCCAGTCTAGTGCATATCATCACATACATGATGGATCCTATAGCTGACGCATATGGGATGTCCTTCATTCGATCTTGCTCATCCTTTGAGCTTGGACATTGAGATGTACTCAATATTGTCCCTCTTTGAATAGGTACCATACCTTTCTTAGAGTTTTTCCATCTTGAACCTTTTCAAGGCTTTATCAATATATGCACTTTGGTTTAAACGTATCAACCGCCTCGATCTATCCTTATAGATCTTTATTCCCAAAATATAGGCGGCTTCACCGAGATATTTTATGCAAAAACAACTTTCAAGCCAGGTTTTAATACCTTCCATGGTTGGAATATCATTTCCAAAAGGTAGTATGTCATCAACATACAATACAAAGAAAGTTATTTTGCTCCCATTAGCCTTCTTATATACACAAGCCTCGTCAGCGTTCTTGATGAAACCAAATTTCTTGATCACTTCATCAAAACGTTGATTCCAACTTCTCGATGCTAGTTTCAATCCATAATTGACCTTTTTAACTTGCATACTTTATTAGGATATTGTGGACCGACAAAACCATCTGGCTGAACCATAAGGACAGTCTCTTCAAGATGTCCATTAAGACAAGCGGTTTTGACATCCATTTGTCAAATCTCATACTCATAATATGCAGTTATGGCAAATAATATCCTAATTGACTTTAGCATTGCCACAGGCGAGAAAGTTTCATCATGATCAACCCTTTGAGTTTGAGTGAAACCTTTTGCTACAAGTCTTGCTTTGTAAGTATCCATGTTTCCATGTATATCCATTTTCTTCTTGAAACCCACTTGCATCCAACCGGTTTGGAGTTAAGTGGAGGGTCAACAAATTCCCAAACTTGATTGTCATACATGGATTGCATCTCAACGTTCATGGCTTCCAACCATTTGTCACAATCTGAATTGGACATTGCTTCATGGTATGTAGTTGGCTCTCGGAGTCAACCACATAGCATCCATTCATGAAAAATCCATATCTTTTAGGTGGAATGCTAACTCTACCAGATCTGCGAACGTTTTGTGTATATTGATCAACTCTTGATCATCATCAACAACCTCTTGTTGATTGCTAGTGTCAACTAAACGTGTATCGGCTTGTGGATCTTGATCCTCATCAATTCCACTAATCTATACATTATTCTTCCATAAGGAACTTAGCTTCCAAGAACTCAGCCTTTCGAGCAATAAATACTTTTGCTCTGTTGGATCAAAGAAGTAGTATCCTATACAGTCTTTAGGATATCCAACAAATATACACTTAGTGAATCGACTATCTTGATCAGGCCACATTCAAAATACGTGCCTCGGAGAGCATTGCGAAACCCCAAAATGATATAGGTAGTGAGCTTATAGCCATCATAGATCGAACCATATCCAATAGGGTTCGATTTTTCCTCTCAGACACACCCTTATGTTGTGGTGTTCCAGGTGGAGTAAGTTATGAGACGATCCCACAACTTCTTATATGGTACTAGAAAGCATCACTGAGGTATTCACCTCCTCTATCTGAACAAAGAACTTTGATAGTTTTATTGAGTTGATTTTTTACTTCATTCTTGAAGATTTTTGAACATTTCAAAAGCTTCATGTTGTGTGTCATCATGTACATATAACCATAGTGACGATAATCATCGGTAAGGTAATGAAGTATCTTTCACCATTTCTAGTCATTGTCTTAAAAGGGCCACATACATCCGAATGTATGATTCCCAATAAGTCTTTTGCCCTCTCGTTAGTCCCATTAAAGGGCGACTTGGTCATCTTACCTTGTAAACAAGATTCACACTTATCGAATGAAATATTTTCATTTGGTTTCAAAAGACCATTCTTTTGAGGTGTTTGAATCTGTTGGACCAAAAGAACCAATGAGCCAGATCAGAAAAACCTTTAAGTCCCACAAGACATCACAACAACTGCTGAAGACTTGATCAGCTGTTTGACAAAGTCTGAAGATCAACAACTGAAGACTAAAGTACTGAAGACTTCAACAGCTGAAGAATAAAGTCTGAAGATAACAGCTGAAGACTAAAGTACTGAAGACTTCAGCAGCTGAAGACCAAAGTCTGAAGATCAACAGCTGAAGACTAAATGACTGAAGACTTCAACAGCTGAAGACCAAAGTCTGAAGATCAACAGCTGAAGACTAAAGTACTAAAGTTCAACAGCTGAAGAACAAAGACTGAAGACATTAGCTAGACATCAGCTGATGACAACACTGAAGTTCATGAAGTCTAAGTACTGAAGGCTTCAGAGTTTGTCACAACAACTGAAGAAGCATTCTTCAGTTGTTGTGATGGTTTCTTTTCAGTAGTTTTCTTTTCTATTTTAGTATTTGAAAACGACTGAAGAGCATGTTCTTCAGTCGTTGTTTCAGTAGTTTTCTTTTCAGTAGTTGTAGTGATAGTTAACACTTGTATTTTTGTAAGAAGATGTTAGCTGTTTGACATCTTCAGTAGTTGTGTTAACTTTCAGTAGTTAAATAACAGTTAGATGTCACTGTCAAGTGACATCAGCTGACGTCAGCTTTCCTTATAAAGGAGATGACCTAATTGTAACGGTGCGCGAAAGCCAGCCGAAGCATATATTGAATGAATATATTCCTTTTGGCAGAAATTCTCTCTCTATAACAAACACTGTTTCATTGATAAATTTCATGTGTTCTTGTTTAAATTTTTAATTTGTGGGCTCATTCCTCTGCAAATCCAATCTAATTGATCAAACTAGATGCTGAGATCCTAACAAATGGTAAAAGCAGGTTAATCATTGATCGATTTAATAATTGATCATTGAATCTGTTCTTTTGCTATCTACATTTGATCGAATTAGCAAATTTGCAAGAATCAATTATAGAGATTGAGTTTGTTGCTGCTTCTGGCCACTTTGTTTGAGGTTCTAAGTGGTTTTGAGCTAGATTTAATTTGTTTACCTTGAATTTGTCTGAATTCTAAATATGACTACTCCTTCTAATGACCCTCACAATACTGGTTCCTCAACCAAGCCTCCGATGCTGGTTAGGACTGAGTATAACATATGGCAGCGAAGAATGCTCCATCACCTGTCTGTTAACAGTTCAGGTTGTTGGACATCTGTGGTACATGGTCCACATAAGCCTATGGTGAACAATCCAGAAACCAACCAAATGGTTCCGAAGAAGAAGAAAAATACTCTGACGAGGATCGAAAACTGTTTGAGATTGATGCTAAAGCTCATGGAATTCTAGCCATGGCACTGCCTGAAATCTATGGGCTTATGCATCATGAAACTACTCATGACCTCTGGAAGGCACTGAAAGAACAATTTAGTGGTACTGATGAGGTCTTAGCAAACAATAGGGAAATACTTGCCCAACAATATGAGACATTTGCTCATAGGAAGGGTGAGACTCTGACTCAACAGTTTAAGCATTTTCGTGTTTGATCTCTAAGCTGAAAATGGTCAAACATGAATATACTAATAGCCAGATGAACCACAGATTCCTCAGATCACTGCCTGAGAGATAAGACACATATACAATGTCCTAGCTCTAATGCAAATCTGGATAGCCTATCTCTCACCCACTTCATGGGAAACGCTTACATTGAAAAAGAGATAGAGCAGAAAAGGAAACTGGCATCATCAGGAAAGCTCACTGAATACTTTGTACCAGGGAACACTGCCTTGGTCGGTCATGAGTCAGAATATGCTGCATCAAAAAGTAATTATGATGAGCATATAAATTTCTGTTCAAACAGTTCTGATCATGCATTTGTGAGTGTTGATAGTCAGTCAGGCTATAATAGTGACAATTTGTGCTTATTATGGATGATTTGAAAGGTATAGCTGATGATGACTTAGAAGAGATGGATATTCTGAGCCAAATGGCCTTGATTAATATCAGATCTCAGAAGTTCTACAAGAGAACTGGTAGGAAATTCCCTGGACTCTCTGACAAACCAAAGTTGGTTTTGAAAAGAGTAAGTTGAGGTGTCACAAATGCCACAGGCTTGGGCACTTTGCAAGAGAGTGTAGATCATCTGGATCTAACTCCTCTGCACCCTTTGTAACTTTTCCAAGTAATATTCAACAAAACAGAGGCAACATCCTGCTAGTTCTGGTCATCAATCACAACCTCTATCTCCTGCATATTTTGTCCCTCAGGGTCCAATGTCATATCAATCCCTGCTATTACATGCCACAAACCAGTCAAGTTCAAGTACCCATTGCTCAACAACCACCTGCTCTTCCTGAGCCTCAACCTTCCCAATCTCATCAACAATCTCAACCTCAACAACACTGCTTTTTCACCCCAGGAGTTGTTGACTGGAGCAGTTTACCAGATGATATGTCTGGTCATGAACAACTGTTTTCTGGTGCTGGTCAACATGGTGGTGACAATCCTTTGGAAACCTTGCTCTTATGGCCTTGGAGTCTGGTGATACCTCATTTTCTAATGCCTTCACACCACAGGTATCACAGGTATCCTCTGAGGCAAAGCCAAGTTATGTTCTGAAACATGCATAGCCGCATTTGCTTCTATTAGAGAAGCAAATGTGCTTTAATTAACAAGACATTGAGCTAGAACAAATTATATACAAAAGAAAAGCTGAATTTGAGTATGTGCTTAATGATAAGAATGATGAGATTTACAAACTTAAATGCCAAATCACTGATGATAAGGCTAGGGAAGAGGTACTTCTAGAGAAGTACAGAGACCTCAAAGAAACACTTGCAGCTACCCAGGTAGAGTGTGATCGATGGGTACATTCCTGCAAGGGTTTTGAAATGCTTCTCAGTAAGCAGTCTGCTTCCAATGTGAAGTTTGGCATTGGTTATAATCACACTGCTCCTCCTATAGATTTTTACTCCTAGAGCAGAGGTAGAATCTGATGGAGAAAGCAATAACCAATCCTTTTCATCATGTGATCTACTATCTGATACAGCACCATCAGAGGTTGGAGTCAGCATTAATTCCTCTCAAAACCTATCAGCTGATGTTGATGGTTCAAATGCTGACACTCATATGATCAAAAGGTTGATCACTCCAGGTGGTATTTCACAAAGTACTGAAAGTACTAAAGAGCAAGTCATAACACCTAGAGAACAAACCCAAACTACTGCATGTACTAAAGGGAAGAAAACTGCCAGTAGAAAGGGTGGGAAAACTACTAAAGAAGATATCAAGAAAGCATGTACTGCAAGGAAGAAAACTGCTAGTACTGATCGCAAACTGCTGAAGAATAAGTCTTCAGTAGTTTCATCTTCTTCAGCAGATGATCAACTTAAGATGAAGAAAAAGTCTTGTGAAATATGTGGCTTATTCAATCATCTTACTGATGATTGCTGGTATAAAAAGGGCTCCAACTCAAACACAATGAGAACCTTAAAAGAAAATGGATAAAATGAAAACTGAGTTTGAAACCAAGTTTGTACGAGCAACATCAAAACCTGTAACCCTAAAATCTAAAAAGAAATCCAAAAAGGAAGGGGTTAATCAGGAAACAGCTGAGGTTGCTCAAAGGGAGATGGTACAACACAGGAACCATCAATCTACGCACTAATGTGTCTGATGAGCTGAAGGCTTTATCACAGAATCAGACACAACTTGTTATGATGGTTCAACATCTATTGGGGAGAGTCAACCAATTAGATGCTCCTGTGCTGAAACCACAGAGAAGAAAATTCATGCCAAAGGATTCTTCTTCTTCACCATCTCCATCCCTCAGGCTGTTTTTCATAGCAAATCTATTAGTTTACCATCTGTTGATGTGAACAGACCCAAAACCAAAAAGGTTTGGGTCTCAAAAACTAACTAATTTATTATGATTGCAGGGTTCTTCAGCATGCCAAAGTAGCATCTGGTATGTAGACAGTGGAGGATCTATGCATATGACAGGGAACAGTTCTCTTCTTCATGATTACTCTCAAGGGAAAAAGGGGTTTGTTTCTTTTGGCAATGATGCTAAGGTTACATCATTGGCAAAGGCTTTGTCTCCAATGGGGAAATAAGGTTTGATGATGTTAACCATGTGGAGAATCTCAAGTACAATCTCTTGAGTGTCAGTCAAATGTGTGATAAGGCCATGTTGCTCTTTTCACCAGTCAGAACTGTAGGATTCTGTCATCCAAAGTTCTGAGTTTGATTGATAAGGTGTTGGATGATCACACTCTCCTGAGGGCCAACAGGACAGGAAGGTGTATGCCTTAGATCTTTTCAAGAAAATAGATCTTAAAGGCCATCCTTGCCTATTTCCAAGGCTTCTCCTCAAGAATCTATTCTATGGCATAGAAGGCTGGGTCACGTGAATCTTAAAAACTTGAATCAGCTGATACATCATGGTCTAGTAAGGGGATTGCCTATGAAGGAGTTCAATGTGAAGACAACTGCATCGCTTGTTTGAAAGGAAAACAACACAAAGTCTCATTCCCTCCTATTGAAGAACCTAAGTCCATTGCCTGCTTGCACTTATTACATGGATATCTTTGGTCCTGTGAGAGTAATGAGTATGACAAAAGAGAATATTGTCTGGTAATTGTGGATGATTACTCCAGATTTGTATGGACTTCTTCTTGCATTCAAAGGATGAGGCTGCTCAGACGATTATAAACTTTGTGTGTATGTTGAGAAGCAGTATTCCCTATCTGTCAAGTGTATCGAAGTGATAATGGAATAGAATTCAGAAACCATACACTTGATGAGTTTTATCTCTCAAGGGAATCAAGAGGCAGTTAGCATTCCAAGGACTCCAGAACAAAATGGAGTAGTAGAGAGAAAGAACAGGACCCTAATTGAAGCTGCAAGGTCCATGTTGGCTGACTCTGGTTTGCCACTAACCTTTTGGGCTGAAGCTGTTAACACAGCTTGCTATGTGCAGAATAGAGCCTTAGTAAATCAGAGGTTGATGAAGACTCCATATGAAGTTCTACATCATTTGGCTCTCTAATCTCATTTTTCAGAGCCTTTGGGTGTCCTTGTTTCATTCTCAACACAAAGGATCAACTCCTCAAATTTGATCCTAAGGTGGATGCAGGGTATTTTGTTGGTTATTCATCTACTTGCAAGGCATATAGAGTCTTCAACTGCAGAACAAAGATAGTTGAAGAGACTCTGCATGTGAAGTTTAATGAATCTCCAAGGACAAGATTCCACAAAACCCTGTGGAGTTATTTGATTTGGACATACTATAATATGTTCCTTATCAGGCTTCAGCTGTTGCTCTGTCAATAGTTCTCCACCTGGTGGTATGATGATGATGATAATATCAATACTCACCTATTCAAGTTTAGTGATCAACTGCCTGAGTCCACTAAACTTGATGTTCCTGTAGCTTCAGCAGTTCCATCCATAACAAATGCTGATGAGATCTCTGATTCCTCTACATCTTTTGATTTGCCATCTCATTCTTGGTTTCAAGAGTCTGCATCACCATCTGCTGCTGCTGAAGGTCCTACAAACACTTGCACGATCTCATTGTTTATCAAGAGTTGAAGAATCACCCAATGTCTCAAATCATTGGTGATATCAATGCTAGAGTTTCAACAAGAAGTCATTGTCCATTTCTGCTTCTATGCTCTCTTCATTAGTCAGCAAGAGCCAAAGAATTATCACATTGCTTTAAGGGACAATGGATGGTTGAAGCCATGCAGCTTGAGCTACTTCAGTTCAACAAGCAGCAAGTGTGGGAACTGGTTCCTCTACCCTAGGTAAGTGTGAAATAGGCACTAAATGGGTGTTTAGGAATAAAACAGATGAAAATGGGTTATTGTTAAGAACAAGGCCAGACTGGTTGTCAGGGGTTTGCACAGGAAGAAGGTATTGATTATGATGAAACCTTTTCTCCTGTAGCCAGACTGGAGGCAATTAGATTGTTCTTAGCCTATGCGTATTCACAATCTTAAAGTTTTTCAAATGGATGTAAAAGTGCATTTTTATATGGTAAAATAAAAGAAGAGGTTTATGTGTGTCAACCACCAGGTTTCGAGGATAATAAACATCCAGATTGGGTATACAAGCTTGATAAGGCTCTTTATGGGTTGAAACAAGCTCCTAGAGTCTGGTATGAGACATTATCAAATTTTCTTCTTCAAATAATTTCACTAGAGGCTCCATAGATAAAACTTTGTTCATTAAGAAGGTGGATCAGCATAAGCTACTTGTTCAAATTTATGTTGATGATATTATTTTTGCATCCTCCGATCCCTAGTTGGGGATGATTTACCAATTTAATGCAAAAGAAGTTGAAATGAGTGCAATGGGAGAATTACACTTTTTTAGGATTGCAATCAAACAAAAGGAGGATGGAACTTTATTCATCAGTCTAAATATACAAAAGATCTTTTGACTAAGTTTGATTTACAAAACTGTAAGCCCTGTTCTACTCCCATGTGCCACACCAATCAACTGGATGCACATTAGAAAGGTAAAGCTGTTGATGAAACACTTTACAGATGTATGATTGGGTCCTTGATGTACTTAACAGCTTCTAGACCAGATATCATGTTTGCAACTTGTGTTTGTGCTAGATTTCAGGCTGCTCCTAAAGAGTCTCATTTGATTGCAGTCAAGAGGATCTTTAGATATCTGCAAGGTACACAATCTCTAGGTTTATGGTATTCCACTGGACACCCTTGCAAATTAGTTGCTTTTTCTGATAGTGACTATGCAGGGTGTAAGTTAACCAGAAAGTCAACTTCTGGTGGATGTCAATTCCTAGGCGATTGTTTGATTTCTTGGCAGAGTAAGAAACAAACATCTATTGCTACATCCACTGTTGAAGCAGAGTACATTGCTGCTGCAAGTTGTACATCTCAGGTACTCTGGCTTCAGAACCAACTTTTGGATTATGGCATTACAGAGACTAAGACTCCATTATTAATGGACAGTGCTTCAGCTCTTTGCATTGTCAAGAATCCTGTCCAGCATTCTAGGACCAAACATATAGAGATCAGACACCATTTGTTAGGGACTGTTTTGAAAAAGGTCTAATTGATCCAAAGTTTGTGCCTAGTGCTAATGAGCTTGTAGACATTTTTACTAAGCCTCTGGATAGTTCAACTTTCCAAAACCTAGTGTTAAGGCTTGGTATGCTGTAGCTAGAATAAGTGACAACTACTGATGATCTCAATAAACAAGTACTGAGGATCATTCGTAAACGTCACAAATAAGTACTGATTTGATACAAACTACTGATGTAGTTATAACTATTGATTTAGTAAAAACAGATAAGTACTGATGTCCTATGAAACAACTAAAAACAGCCAAACAGACTGATGAGTAAGTGTTGAGGACAGTATGAAACAGCTGAAAAGCTAAGAATTGACAAAAACTACTGATGGGAATTTCTCTTCATGTGTTTACACTGCTGTTTCATCTTAAACAACTGATGACAAAACCATGTCTTCAGTAGTTTCACAACTACTGATGACTAACAACAAGTCTTCAGTCGTTTACAATAACTGATGACAAAACCATGTCTTCAGTAGTTTCACAACTACTGATGACTAACACCAAGTCCTCAGTTGTTTCCAACATCTGAAGTCAAAACCATGGTTTTCAGTAGTTTATAACTGCTGATGTGCCTAAAATCAAGACTTCAGTTGTTTCAACCTCTGAAGTTAATACCACGTCATCAGTCGTTTAAAACTACTGATGATTAACACCAACCCTTCAGTTGTTTTATAACCTTACCCTATAAATACCTAATCCTACAGAGCTTCATCATCTCAAACCTAACGTTCAAAAACTCAGAACCTTCTCTCACATTAATGGCGACCATGCAGCTTAAACCATGACACAACTGTGTTGCCTACCTTACCAAATCACCTTTCTGGACAAAGTTTGATACTGCCATTGATCTAATGGTCCATTCTCCATACAAAACGGCCTTCCTTATCAATCCTACCATTTATGCCGAATCCCTAAATCAGTTCTGGACGAACGTCAACCTTACCACTGGAGAGAATGACACCGAGTCTCTCCAGTCGTTCGTCAACTCCGTAGGTGGTCATCACTCCGGAAATCCTTCGCCAAACCCTACAACTGGATGATGCCACTTCCCCGCTGGATATTCAAAGGGCACCACTCATCTATCCTTTGCCCACCATGGATACCAGGGTAACCTCAACACTTCTACCATCCTAAAGAAGCATTTCCATGACGCAGAACGCCTTATTTTTCATATGGTGAATGTCTGTCTAGCCCTAAGACTTCTTCTTAGGATCAAATGTCAACCAGGTGGCAGCATGTATTCTTCTCTATCCTTGAGCAACAAAGCTTAAATTTTTCTGAAATAATATTTCTTGAACTTAAGGATATGGCCTCAAAACCTATTGCTAACCGATGGATATTATATCCACGGTTCATAATGGCAATTATAGAGAACCAGGTGAAAGCTGAGGGACTTCTTGGCCTTGGAGTCCCTGCCATGGTTGTATTGCCTGAGGTATACTCCAGGCATAACTCAGACCAGTCACCTAAACAGGCTGCCAAGCTACGAAAACCCACGTAGCTGGAACCCATAGCCACCACCTCCAAATCCAAAGTCCCCACCAAACCCAAACACAAGAAATCCAAAAAGGCTGCTCAGGGAGATGAGTCCCCTGAGGATGCTCCTGACAACACAAACGCAGGATATATCTACTGCCATAACCCCCTAGTAGATACACGTACTCACCCAACTCAACCGCTCAGGCTTCCTCTCAACAGGAGCCTGCAGCAACCACATTTGGGGCACCTATACATCTGGAACCTTCCTCATTTGAGGAGGTGCCATTGAAACGCACCACTCTCCCCGGGTGCATACTGCTTTCACACCATCTCCCACTGCAACCGCCCCCCAAAGTCCTACCATAATAGTTGCAAAAGTGAACTCAGTTGCATTCCTCGCCCCCTCCCCAGATACCAATCAAAACTGGGATTACCTTAACAATTGAGGGGGAGGATCCAAATGCTTCTGATAACCCATAGCACAGGGGTTACATTGTTCCATCTCCAAGTGTAGAAACGGAGATTCGAACATCTAGTGAGGCTGCCACTTCTCCTGCTTCAGCATATGATTAGGATGAAGTTGGTATCATCCATAAGACCTCACCAGAGGCAACTGCCAATGAAGGACATAGTCCTGAGGCAGGAAGTCCCCAGTACCACGAACAAGGGGCACATGCTATACTGATCTACACTCAGAGCATGTACATCCTGATTCAATCAGGAGGTCAGGTGATTTAGCACAGACTGATGATGACCTGGGCTTTTCTATGATGTTCTAGCCCAAAATATCATCCTAGAGAATGAGGTAAGCAGACTCAACGAGCTGATTGCCAAAATGTCTCAGATCAAAGACCATCTACCCTAAACCCCACAGATGGCACCTTCAATTGAAGGTCACCAAACACTGAGCCTACACATAACTGAGCCACCAGCCTTTGCTTTTGGCACACCTCTCAGGGACAGAACCCCTCGGAGCAAATGGTTGCTATCTTTCAAAACTCCTTACCTCTCATCACTCCCATCATCACTGACATAGTGCATAAAGCCATTGATGCGAGGATTCCCTCAAATCTACAAACCCTGATTGATGTGTTGTTATAAATCTCTTTCTGCCTTCCAAACCCCTTATTCCAATGCAACCAAAAAGGGGGAGACTGCAAAGTCTAAGGCAGTAAAAGACAAGAAAAAGAAGAGGTTGATTGAGGGAAGAGCCTAAAAAAGAGAAAGAGCCTGAGAAAGAGAAGGAGGTTGAGAAAGAACTGATCTCAGAACAGCTGATTACATATAAAAGAAAGAAAAGTGCTGAGTTAAGAGATGATGAAGAAAAATCATTAGAAGACCTTGAAATATGCTGATGAAGCTCATAGCAGATCAATGGATAAAATTATAGATCAGCTATTTAGACATGGTCATGACACAGCCACATTAGACTCTAAGATCAGAAGGCTGGAAATAGAAGAGATACAATCAAGATGGGCAGGTTATAGTGTGTTGGAAAGGGAAAGGCTGGAAATCATGATCAGGTTCATAGCTAAGTATCTTGGAAGATCATTGATTGAAATAAAGTCATGGTCCAGGGACAGCATCTTGGCAAAAACCACCAAGATCTGTTGTGAAGTATATACCAAAGGGCTGGTCATTGAAGCCTTGAATGAAGCTGGTGCTGGGAGCAGGTCTGAACTGGTACAAACATCTAAAGCCTCACTTACATCCAAATGCTAGAACAGCCTGTCAAAATCCCACACCAAAAAAACCACAACCAAACCCACAAACCAATTCCCTTACCCACAAAACCAATAGCCGATGATGTACCCCAGAAGAGGAAGATAAAGGTACTGAGGCTAGAAGAGGAAGAAGAAGATAATGATGAAGATGAAGACAGGCTGCCAATCTCAGCTGTTCTATAGTTGCCTAAGGCCATAAGTCACCCTCCAACAATTACTCCTGAATCTCAAAGGCAAATTGTGAAAGTGAAGTTAGAAGAAGAAGAGCTTCACAAACAACATGATGAGGAATTGTTGAGAAGAGTCGACAAAGCATACGCTGCCACATCTTCAATCATCACTATGAAGAAACATGCTCAGAGATTATACACTCTCAGACATACCTTTCAATATCAAAAAAGAGAGAGAGTGAGGATTTGGCCTGATCTCAGGGTGTCTCATAGGATTCAAAAGAAAATATTCCACAGAGATACATTGGCCAAGTAAAGAAGATTGTAGATGAAGTGCTCTCACTAGCCTTTGTAGTATCACCTTGGGAGATCCTAGATGACTTCAAGAAAGCCTATAAAGCTAAATGACCCCAAAAAGATGCTGGAGAATAAAGTGGTGAAAAAGGGTTAGTGTATAGGAGGCTTGAGGAAGTTAGAAAGAATGAGCTCCAGTTGTTCTTAGAGGGTAGTCACCCAGATGAATTCGCATATAGAATCATTACAACTGTGGAGTTAAAAAATAGGAAACAGGTCAAATACCTCTCTGAGTACTATGGGCCAGAATCACTCTTTGAAGGAGAAACTGAAGAGCTTACCATCGAGGAACAAATAACCTTTCTTGAGGCCTATACAAGGGAGTCTTACAGACTCATATCGGGGAAGTAGATCTCATGGATGGGGTAACAGCTCTGTGTCCAGTTCCCAAGACAGAGTTCCATCCATCCTTTGCCAAACAGATCATTGAGACTTCTTCCCAGGCCTGTGCTTACAAGGGTCACTTCTGAGCTGAGCTAGAAGACAAAAAGACCATCTTTCTACCATAATAAGTGGGACATCTTCAATAAGCTTAAGGTTTTGGCTGCATTGGTTAGGGGGAGTTTGTTAGACCAAAAGAACCAATGAGCCAGATCAGAAAAACCTTTAATTCCCACAAGACATCACAACAACTGCTGAAGACTTGATCAGCTGTTTGACAAGTCTGAAGATCAACAGCTGAAGACTAAAGTACTAAAGACTTCAATAGCTGAAGAACAAAGTCTGAAGATCAACAGCTGAAGACTAAAGTACTGAAGACTTCAACAGCTGAAGACCAAAGTCTGAAGATCAACAGCTGAAGACTAAAGTACTGAAGACTTCAACAGCTGAAGACTAAAGTCTGAAGATCAACAGCTGAAGACTAAAGTATTGAAGTTCAACAGCTGAAGAACAAAGACTAAAGACATCAGCTGAAGACATCAGCTGATGACAACAACTGAAGTTCATGAAGTCTAAGTACTAAAGGCTTCAGAGTTTGTCACAACAGCTGAAGAAGCATTCTTCAGTTGTTGTGATGGTTTCTTTTCAGTAGTTTCTTTTCTATTTTAGTATTTGTAAAACGACTGAAGAGCATGTTCTTCGGTCGTTGTTTCAGTAGTTTCTTTTCAGTAGTTGTAGTGATAGTTAACACTTGGTATTTTTGTAAGAAGATGTTAGTTGTTTGACATCTCAGTAGTTGTGTTAACTTTCAGTAGTTAAATAACAGTTAGATGTCACTGTCAAGTGACATCAGTTGACGTCAGCTTCCCTTATAAAAGGAAAGATGACCTAATTTTAACGGTGCGCGAAAGCCAGTCGAAGCATATATTGAATGAATATATTCCTTTTGGCAGAAATTCTCTCTCTATAACAAACACTGTTTCATTGATAAATTTCGTGTGTTCTTGTTTAAATTTGTTAATTCGTGGGCTCATTCCGCTGCAAATCCAATCTAATTGATCAAACTAGATGCTGAGATCCTAACAGAATCCGATTCTTGTTTATGTGACCAAGACGACAATGCCAAAGATAAGAATCACTTAAACCCATTTTAAGTTTCTTGGTGCTTGTTTGGTATAATTAGCTATTATAGGATGAATCATTATGAACCAATTCATAGATTCCATTAAAAGGTATAGCCTTGAAATAAAATACATCATCCATACAAACATAAATACCATTGTTAACAAACTTTAATTCACAACCACATTGTTTTAAAAGGGAAATCAAAATTATGTTCCTAGTCTAACTAGGAGCATACAAAATGTTCTTAAGAACAACTTCCAAACCATTTGAAAGTTTCAAAATATTGTCTCTTTGGGCTTCGACATCAACTTTTGCTCTGTTGCCCATGTAGAGACTTGTGTCTCCCTTCTTGAAGTGCTTATTTCTTTTGAACCCCTGCAACAAATTGCATATGTGAGTTCCATATCTGGTATCCAATACCCATGTGTTTGAAGAAATAACATTTAAACCAATATGAATTATGAAAG
Source organism: Flaveria trinervia (assembly GCA_025506515.1). Lineage (NCBI taxonomy): Eukaryota > Viridiplantae > Streptophyta > Magnoliopsida > Asterales > Asteraceae > Flaveria > Flaveria trinervia. The sequence continues at coordinate 39,133 of JACCIX010000441.1, read as the reverse complement.
TTGTACCTGAGGTTTGCCAAGCATCCCTCTTGTTTCTCAACTCTTTGAGATAGGTTGGACAATTCCTTTTCCAATGTCCTATCTCTCCACACTCAAAGCATGGATCATTCTCCGTTACCTTAGGCTTCTTAAGCTTAGGCTTTGGAGGTTCCGCTTTAGCCTTTCCTTTCCCCTTTCCTTTCCCCTTTCCTTTGATGTACCCCTTTCCTTTGACAACATTTGCCTTGGGATCAGGGAATGGCCTTTTTTTATTGCCTTCCTCATTGATCGAGAGAACAGGTAGAACCTTTCTACCCATTCCTGCCTCGGTTGTTATGAGCATTGCGTGAAGCTCACCAATGCTCTTGTCCCATCCGTTCATAATGTAATTCATGATGAACGTCTCAAACCTTTTAGTTAGGACATTAAGGATCAAATCCGTGGCCAACTCCTTTGAGACGGGACAATTAAGCTGCTCGAGGCGATCAACGTGGCTTTTCATCTTCAGAACATAAGATGATACTGATTGGGTTTCTTCCATGCGACACGCATGAAGCGCTCGAACCGTTTCGAAGCGCTCTACCCTAGCTTGTTGAAGGAACATTTCCTTCAACTAGGTAATTATGTCATATGCCCCAAGATGCTACAAATCCTTTTGGAGTTCGGGAATCATAGTTCCCAACATGAGGCAGGAAACCTGCATGGAATCCTCAGTGTATTGAAGCCAATCGTTATAAGCCTCAACATCCTCGGGGTCGGGTTGGTCTGGAATAGGATCGTCAAGGACATAGGCCCTTTTCTCTTGCTTGAGAACAATTCTCAAGTTTCGATACGAGTCCATAAAGTTATTATGGCTAAGACGATCCTTTCTAAGATGGTTCTTAGTGATAAGGTAGGGACGGTCGGGGTGGTAGCATTATTGTTTGCGGCCATTCTTCAAAATTACAAAGTTCATTTTAGTATTTCTGAAAAACTACATTTTAATTATTAATACCCTTTACACGTCTCATAGATAATTAATAATTAAAATCTAGAATCCAACGTTACATTTAAATGATGGTTAGGTGAACTTTATCCCATTATTTAAATTAACAAGGTAGTCAACATTTGACAATTGCAACCTATTGCAACTTCTAGCTTTATGAGATCGGTTAAACATCTTATGTTTAGTCGGCATGTAAAATCCCATCAACACCATTGTACGCCATGCTTCGATGACCCTATGCATATGGGTTCCAATTCAAGTCATCCTACTTACACACACGTGTGAGTTTACACACAAGTGGTTAGGTGACCTTTATCCCACAAATATGTTAAGCTCACCTCAAACACACAAGTTCCCTAAAAGTGGTTAGGGACCTTTATCCACAAGTAGTTCTCAAGTGATCGAGTGTCGTGTAAAAGGATGGTGTTTAACTTGTTTCCAAAGGGATTTTAGTTTCTATTAATTCTAGTTATGGAAACTCTATGTACCTTGTATTTGCATGCTTTCAAATACATGGTACCCTATGGTTCTCTTTTAATAAAACCTCTTTTATTTTGAAATCATTAATCCTTTTAATAACCTTTTATTAGACACTTAATGATTAGGAACCATAAAATTCAACTTGTTATGATAATATATTTATTAAGCATATCCACACATCAAACAATCAACATAAAATGAATAATCAAACAAGCATATATAAAACAACCACAGTGCATAACCATAGCCACTATGTTGACAACACTTGTTTGCCATCACAAGTGTTGTCATTTGGTCTTCCTAAGGGTTGAACACAACACAAAAGATGAGATCTCCAAAGACCCCCACTTGAACTTGCATCCAAATGCTTCAAGTCCTTCTCTTTGTGTCTTCCTTTTGTGCTTCCATCTTGTGCATCTTCTTTTACAAAACTTATATCCTAATACAAATTTTCTAATAAAAGAAACCACACTTAATCTATCTATTACATTGCCATTGAATGAATAAATAAATTACATCCAAATACAAACACAAAAGAATAATATTACAACCCATTATGAATAAATCAACCAACACAAACATCCATTCAAAACCAAATCAACACAAGCTCAAGGCTAGGTTATGCACCAATATGAATCATCATATACAACATTCAAGAACCAAATAAATCCCCATATGACCCTAAATTTTCAGCCAACATAAACCAAGAATTTAGGGTGTTTTTGTCCAAACAAAACACAATCAAGCATTTGATATCTTTCTTTCAAGGTTTAATCACAAGCATGTTAGATATAATCTTGAAAGGTTGGGGATTTATAACATCATCACAAAACAACCCCTATAAGGTTGTTAAAGCCCCCATAAAACCAATTTTACAAGGACAAATGAAACTAGCCATCCACATATCCGGCTCTAGATGCCAATGTTGGGTTTGTTGGACCATATCAAAGAAGTTTAACCATTTAAACTTGAAAACGCAGTGGATTAAAACTTCATATTATCATTTGTAATCTGAAAATTAAGGCTCATATCATAATAACAACAAACCTAAGAACATAAGGATCATTTATATGTGTATGAACTAGTTATCAACAAGAAATAACAACCCAAAAACAAACCATGGAACTACCTTCCAAAGCTGCTGAAAAACGGAATTATGATGAAGAAAATGATGTCGTTGAACAGACAAAACACCAAGGAAAGATGTCCTCAAGCATCCATACCCACAAGCATCAAGCAAACACCATTCTTGCTAGGATTTGTGCACCAAAACGGATCAAGAAGGCTGCTGGAATCTCATTTCAGCCGTGAACATGAACTCTTTCTTCCAAAAGAAGAGTTTTGTTCTTGTGACCCTTTTGCATAAGAGAGAGAGAGAGCTAGATGGAGTGTGTGTGTTCAAAAGGGTTTCTTAGTTCCAAGACATCCAAAAGAAAACAAAAGAAGAGCCACACCCTATGGGGCGACCGAAACCCAAAATGAAATTGGGTTTCCCCCCCCCCCAAAAACTCCTTTTATTTTTGTTAAACTAATTGTTTAAGATAGATATTAATTAACCTTTTAATTATATAACACATACGCAATTTTATTATTTGATGTTATTTAACTAAATTAAACAACATTACAAATAATATTCATGAACAAAATATCCATATAAGTTGTTCAATCTCATATGCAACTTATTTAGAAAACCTATTTTCTAAATTGGTGTATTTATTTAATTGCATGATCATATCATCAATTAATTATTATTTGGTGTTTGCTAAGCTTGTTATTAGGTATGACCCGACTTGGATCATAACGTACTAACCACATCAATGTTCTATGTGTCTTGGGCATAAAGAATCCAACACTATGTTAAAACATACACCACTTATAATAATAAATAGCGGTTGAGTACAAGTATGCTACCTCCCTCAGAAGAGAGTTTAAAATAAGGGGCATGAACTCACCTGGGTGTAATGATAATGAATGAAAAGAGACTCGTGATAGATGCAAAAACAACCTTCAAAGGCCTACTAGAACACACAAATACATAAGTACGTGTACACATAGAACCTTAATCATCCTAGGTTAACCTAATTGACCCGTTTGACCCGTTGGTGAAATATTAGTTGAAATATAGTTTAATCATATATGATAACTTAACATACAAGAGTATCATGCAATTTATCCATGTATATCACATTATCAACCTAGGTTCTACCTAAGTCATCATGCCACATTAGATCATCATACACTTATGCAAATCTCAACAATCATTATGCTTACTATATATATATATAAATACATCACAACAAATAATTCATACGCGAAGACTAATCATGCACCACATGCCATGTGAAGCCACTCACGACTTCACATCCTAAACCTTACCAATCCTACTAAGTAGGGGCCTCAGATTCGCACGCGTGTATGACAATCATAATCACATTCATTCATTTAGATCATTCCAACCAACATATACATTTACCCTCAGTTTCAATCCAAAACATGATCTCTAATCACTAACCATAATCCATTCTCATGTATGATCAACAAAACCTATACTTCCTACATGATCAACCAAACATCCATAACAATTCAATTACACATTCTATCTCAACAAACATCATCCACAACCACTCTAACATGATCTTAACATCACAAGCATGCCCAATTCATCACATCCAAAGTTCTACAAAAATAAAGTTTCCTTTTTGGGAAAGTAACACCCAAAAGTGTTCTAGCATCCAATCCAATGGTAATTTCATCAATATTATACCTAATCAAGTTCATAACATTCATTCTAACATGTTAATCATCTCCAAAACATCCAAATTCCCAAACATCATACACAAAACTTTCTACTTTTAGTATGTCATGATCAATATCACAATTTCATGGATTGTCTTGTACAATCCAATTAAACTAACATCTAAGCATTACATCTAACATCTTAGCATCATCAAATCATGTATTCCAAGAACAAAAAAGTTTCCTCTTATGGCAATGTATGAACTAGATGATCAAACCCTAGATTTCTTGCATAATCAACATCATTCAACATTCATTCAACCTAACTAACATCATATTAACATCTAACAATCATCAATTTCATAATAATCATCAATTTTGGATTAGGGTTCATCTTGAATCAATATCTATGAACAACATGACAAAACGTACCTTTAAATGTGTAGAATCAAGAGTTGGACTTGCTAGCACTATGGAACACTTGGAACTTGATCAAAATCAATTGTTTGTGTGTTTTTTTGGTGAATTCGCAAAGGGTGGGGGTTTGGGGATTGGTTTCGGCCAAATGGGGGTCAAGGGGGCTAGGGTTAGGTTTTGTCAAAGTTACCTTATAACATTTACCTTTAAACCCTCCCTTAACTAGGTTTTATAAATTTAACCTTTGTAGTATATTTTCTTTATAATTTTTAACTACAATCACAGGTATTATTACCCAATAATAAGATCCTAGACAATTACAATGAGTCACACAAAATGAAATATATATTACACATGTCACGTTATCGCGTAGAATTTATAAAATAAACATTTAAAATTCTATAAATTCATGAACCACATAATTGTAGGATTCTATATGCCCAAGACACGTAGAATATTGATGTGGTTAGTACGTTATGATCCAAGTCGGGTTATACCCAATAACAAGCTTTACAATCACGAAGAATTATTTAATTGATGATGGGATCATGCAATTGAATAATTGCATCATGTTTAGAAAAAGGGTTTTCTAAACAAAGGCATTAGAGATGGAACAAATTATAAGGATAATTTGTTGATGGGTTTATTATTATTTTGTTATTTAAAAGGGTTTAAATAACACTAATAATATAAGAGTATACTTTAATTAAATCATTTAATTAGAGAAGACTTATGTCACATTTTAATAAGTCTTGTAGATGACTTATTAATGTGTGACAAAACACTAGTTAATATTAAGTAAGTGTGTTTAATTAAGAGGGAAACTATCTTGTTTGAATACATTTTGGCCGCCCACTCCTTGGATGTGATTGGGTCCTTTGTTGTCTTGAGAAGACACAAACTTAACTAGTGTAAGCCCTCTCTCATTTTTTCCAATCAGAACACATGCAAAATCTGAAAAAAACTCTCCTTATTCTCTCCTCCATCTCACGGAAATGGCAGCAGAAAATTGTGAGTTTTGATTTTGATTTAGTGTTCATTCTACCTAACAAGAAGGTGATTTTAACTTGGCTTGGGGTATAAACACTTGAGGGTTCCTCTTCTTGGAACTTTGGGGTCGATTTCATCTTCCTACATCATCTAACTTACTGCTGGAAACTCACGGTTTTGGAAGCTCTTTCGGAAGCTCTCTTTCTGAGTTTTGGGGTTCAAAATCAAGCAAATAACAAGCCTACTTGAGGCTTGTGGGAGTAGTCACTTGAGGACTTCTACATTTGTGTTCTTGGCTGTTTAAGCATCTCAAATCTCCTTCTGTTGGACGTTTATCTTGCTGTTGGAAGGAGGTAGTTCATGGCAGCCTTTGAGGTTGCCATATTGTGTTATTTTATGTACACATAGCATGCTCATTCACATAAATGATCCCCTTTTGGTTTGGGTTTGTTTTCATCTTAAAACATAACTAAGAACATGAATTTTCAGCTTTAAAATCGGTTTTAAAAACTACATATCCGCTGCGTTTTCTGAAAGTTTAAATGGTTAAACATGGATTTTGTGTTCTAGCAAACCCGTCAAATGGCATCTAGAGCCGGTTATGTGGATGAATTGCTTGTTTATCCTTTGAAATTGGTTTTAAAGGATGGTTTTAGACTTGTTATAGGCTGTTTTGGGCTGCTATATTATGTTTTGTTGAAACCCCAACTTTCAAGGTTACATTACACATGCTTGTGATTAAACCTTGAAAGATATGTATGTTGATATGTTGATTGTTTGGACAATATTTAAAACCAAAAATTTCAGTTTATGTTGGCTGAAATTTTGAAGGTTTTAAGTGGGGTTTCATTATATATTTTGATGATTTGATCATTGGATGTTTTAGTGCATAACCTAGCCTTTACCTTGTGATTGTTTGGATGTTGTGATGGTTGTATTGATTCATTCAATTGGGTTGTATCTTTTGTTCTTTGTGCTTTGTTTCATATGTAATTTATTTATTATTGGGTTGTAATGAATAGATTAGGTGTATTTTCATTTTACTAGATATCTTGTATTAGGACTTATATCTTGTAATATGAAGACATACACTTTGGAAGCACAAAGGAAGGTCAAAAGAGAAACATGGAGCTCTTTGGATGTGGTTTCAAGTGGGAGACTTTTGGAAGTCTTCTATATGCTTTGTTTGTGACCCTTAGGAATGTCCTATGGACCACACTTGTGATGGCAAGCAAGTGTGGACCACTTTAGATGCTATGGTTATGCACATGCACATATGATTGTTATGTTTATGCTTGTTTAAATGTTGTTGTTTGTTTGAATGGTTGATGTTTTGACATACATAACAATCACTAACAACTTACAACTGAAAATTGTTGGTTCTAAAAATTTATATAATGTTATTAAAATGGTTTAATGATTTTAAAGATTAAAATTGGTTTTAGTCAAAGGACCATAGGGTACCTTGTATTTGATTGCATGCAAATACAAGTACATAGAGTTTTCTAAACTAATGTTATGTAACTCTAAATATTCTTTAACAAGATCAACACCGTCCTTTTACACAACACTTGAGTCACTTGAGAACTCTTAGTGGGATAAAGGTCACCTAACCACTTTGAGGGAACTCGTGATTCAAGGTGAGAATGCCTTATTTGTGGGATAAAGGTCACCTAACCACTTGTTTTGGCAAACTCACACGTGGGTGTAAGTAGGGTGTCTTGATTTGCAAATCATGTCAAATGGATCACCTACGATGTGGTTTCCAAATGGTGTTGATGGGATTTACATGCCGACTTTACATATGATGTTTCAAGTCGATCCCATATTTCTAGAAGTTGCAAATGGTTGCAATCGTCAAACGTTGACCACCTTATTAATTTAAAAACGTGGGATAAAGGTTACCTAACCACAATTTAAATGTAATGTTGGGTTCTAGATTTTAATATAAAAGGACCTTAAAAGGCATTTATTATTAAAATTACAATATCGAAAATACTAAATAAAACTTTGTTAAATTTTGTAGATGGCCTCACATAATGATAATTCCGATAACTCATCCACATCCAACCAATCTCTACGAGCGATCCTCCAAAAGGAACGTCTAAATCATAACAACTTCATCGATTGGTATCGAAACTTGAGAATCGTTCTCAAGCAAGAGAGAAGATCGTATGTTTTAGATGACCCTATCCCCGATCAACCTAGCGAGGATGATGAGGAGGCCTACAACGATTGGCTGAAGTGCACTGAGGACTCCGTCTAAGTGTCTTGTCTCATGCTAGCGAGCATGACTCCAGATCTCCAAAAGGAGTATGAACACCATGGAGCTTACGACATGATAACCCAGCTGAAGGAAACGTTCCAACAGCAAGCAAGGGTTGAGCGCTTCGAAACGGTTCGAGCACTCCATGCATGTTGTATGGACGACAACCAATCTGTTTCATCTTATGTACTTAAGATGAAAAGTCACATTGACCGCCTCGAGAGGCTTAATTGTCCCGTCTCGAAGGAATTGGCCACGGATTTGATCCTCAATGGCCTTACCAAGAGGTTCGAGACATTCGCGTTGAACTACAACATGAATGCTTGGGACAAAAGCATTGGTGAGCTTCACTCAATGCTCAAAACTGCCGAGGCGGCCATGGGTTAAAGGGTTTTACCCGTTCTCACCATCAATGAAGGTGGGAACAATAAAAGGCCTCGTCCCGCACCCAAGGCAAAGGTTACCAAGGGTAAGGGACCCGCTTGGGGAAAAGGGAAAGGGGTGGTAAAGGTACCACCCAAACCACAAGAGAAGAAACAAAAGGTTGCTACCAATGACCCATGCTTCAAGTGTGGGGAGATTGGACATTGGGCAAGAAATTGTCCTGTCCATCTCCAAGAGTTGAAAGCCAAGAGGGATGCCGGGCAGACCTCAGGTACATATACATGATTCATATTGATCTTAATGTTACATCTTCAAATACATGGGTATTGGATACCGGATGTGGAACTCATATTGCAATTTGTTGCAGGGGTTCACAAGAAGTAGGGACTTCAAACAAGGAGATGTTAGCTCTTCATGGGCAATGGAACTAAAGTCTTAGTTGAAGCTCGTGGGGACTACATCCTAAGACTTCCAAGTGGCTTGGAAGTTATTTTGAAGAATGTTTTGTATGCTCCTAGTTTGACTAGGAACATTATTTCTGTATCCCAATTAAGACTTTATGATTATGTATTATCTTTTATTGAAAATGATATTCATGTTTCTTTAAATGGTATGTTCTATTTTAAAGCTATTCCCATTAATGGTATTTATGAATTGGTTCATGAAAATACTTTAAATAGTTCACTGTACCAAACTAACACCAAGAAGCTCAAGTTGGACTTGAGTGATACCTATCTTTGGCATTGTCGTCTTGGTCATATAAACAAGAAACGTTTACAAACACTTCAAAAGAATGGTCTTTTAAAAACAAATGAATGTGATTCATTTGATGTTTGTGAATCTTGTTTACAAGGGAAGATGACTAAGGCACCTTTTAGTGGAACTAACGAAAGGGCAAAAGATTTATTAGGAATCATACATTCGGATGTATGTGGTCCTTTTAACCAATGACTAGGAATGGTGAAAGATACTTCATTACCTTTACCGATGATTATAGTCGCTATGGGTATGTGTACTTATTAAGGCACAAAGATGAGACTTTTGAAATGTTCAAAATCTTCAAGAATGAAGTAGAAAATCAACTCAACAAGTCAATTAAAGTTCTCCGTACCGATAGAGGAGGTGAATACCTAAGTGAAGCTTTTCAAGATCATCTTAGGAGTTGTGGGATTGTCTCACAGCTCACTCCACCGGAACACCACAACATAATGATGTGTCTGAGAGGAGGAATCGAACCTTATTGGATATGGTCCGATCTATGATGGCTAGAAGCTCATTACCTCTATCATTTTGGGGTTCGCTCTGCTCTCCGCGGCTCGTATTTTAAATATGGCCCCAACAAAAGGTGGAAAGGACACCTTTTGAGATATGGCATGGAAGAGTTCCATCCCTATCATACTTAAGGGTTGGGGATGTGATGCCTATGTTAAGACTCCCACCCCAAACAAATTAGAAGTCCGATCCACCAAGTGTATCTTTGTTGGATATCCTAAAGATTCTATGGGATATTATTTCTATGATCCATTGGAACAAAAGGTGTTTGTTGCCAGAAAGGGTGAGTTCTTAGAAGCAAAGTTCCTTATGGAAGGAGCTGGCAGTAGAACAGTGGATCTTGAAGAGGATCAAGAACCACAACCCAATGCACGGTTGGTTGAAACTAGCACTCAACATGAGTATGTTGAGTATGATCAAGGGGTTGATCAATACACACAAGATGTTCACAGAAGTGGTAGAACTAGTAATCCACCTGAAAGATACGGATTTTTCGTGGATGGGTGCTATGTGGTAGATTCAGACGAACCAACCACATACCATAATGCAGTGTCCAATTCGGATTGTGACAAGTGGCTTGAAGCCATGAACGCTGAGATGCAATCCATGTATGACAATCAAGTTTGGGAACTTGTTGAACCACCTCTTAACTCCAAGATATGGAAGCAAGTGGGGTTTCAAGAAGAAAACCGATATGCATGGAAACTTGGATACTTATAAAGCTAGACTTGTAGAAAGGGTTTCACTCAAACTCAAGGGTTGATTATGATGAAACTTTCTCACCTGTTGCAATGCTAAAGTCTATAAGGATATTGTTTGCCATAGCTGCTCATTATGATTATGAAATTTGGCAAATGGATGTCAAAACGGCTTTCCTAAATGGATATCTTGAGGAAGATGTCTATATGGTTCAGCCTGAAGGTTTTGTCGATCCAAAACATCCAATAAAGTATGCAAGTTAAAGAAATCAATCTATGGATTGAAACAAGCATCGAGAAGCTGGAATCATCGTTTTGATGAGGAGATAAAGAAATTTGGCTTCATCAAAAACGCTGATGAGGCTTGTATGTATAAGAAGGCTAGTGGGAGCACAATAACTTTCCTAGTATTGTATGTTGATGACATACTACTATTTGGAAATGACATTCCAACCTTGGAAGGTGTAAAAACCTGGCTTGGAAGTTGTTTTTCCATTAAGGATCTTGGAGAAGCCGCCTATATTCTGGGAATAAAGATCTATAGGGATAGATCAAGGCGGTTGATTGGTTTAAATCAAAGTGCGTATATTGATAAAATTGAAAAGGTTCAAGATGGAGAACTCTAAGAAAGGTACCGTACCTATTCAAAGGGGAACGATATTGAGTACGACTCAATGTCCAAGCTCAAAGGATGAGCAAGATAAAATGAAGGCAATCCCATATGCATCTGCTATTGGATCCATCATGTATGCGATGATATGCACTCGACCGGACGTGTCATGCGCCTTGAGCATGACAAGCCGTTACCAGCAAAATCCTGGAACAGTCATTGGATGGCTGTTAAGAACATACTTAAGTACCTAAGGAGGACAAGAGATATGTTCCTAATCTATGGATCTGGTGACGAGGAACTCGTTGTAAAAGGTTACACGGATGCGAGTTTCCAGACCGATCGTGATGATTCTCGGTCACAATCGGGATACATTTTCATTCTGAATGGAGGAGCGGTTTCTTGGAAGAGCTCCAAGCAGGATGTGGTGGCTCTATCAACTACAGAATCAGAATACGTCACCGCCTCATTGGCAGCACAAGAAGCTGCATGGTTAAAAAAATTCATTGCCGATCTGGGGGTTGTCCCTTCCATTCAGGACCCCCTAGAGATCTTTTGTGATAACGAGGGTACGATTGCTCAAATCAAGGAACCTCGTGCTCATCAAAAGACTAGGCACATTGAGCGGAGATTCAACTACATACGGGATGAAGTTGAAAAGGGAAAGATATGTATTCGCAAAGTTCACACGGATCAAAACATTGCGGATCCTCTCACGAAGCTCCTTGAAAAGGCAAAGCATGAAGGTCATACTTGTGCCATGGGACTTCGATATTCTAGTGATTGGATTTGATCTGTAAATTTTGTATTTGGATATGTGGAACTCTATTATTTGAATAAAATTATTTGGTTATAGTGTTTCAATTAATGTTCCTATTTAGCATGTTTTATCCATGAGTGAAATGTTTACTCTAAAATGTCCGTAGTCGCTCATACTTGTGGGAACAAGTGCGAGAGTAAGATTATTATGAACTTGGATTGGTTGATATTCATAAGGATGAATATAGAGCAATGGGTTGCTACCAAGGTTCATAGATATTTGTGGGATACAAAATTGGACTAACCCGCATCTCAAATTTTACTACATGGAATCTTATTGATTGATCATAAGTAAATTTGAGTAAATGCGAATATCATTTGGTATCCTCCGACCTGAGATACATATTGAGTTTTGATATTCACTAAGTATTATACCTTGAGCTAATTCTTCACTGTCCTGAGATAGTGGACAGTACATAAGGGTATGTTCAGATATAACACGAGGTGTTTTGAGAAATGTATGTAATCAAGATGGAATTTGTTCCTCTTATTCGTTGAGAGTTAGATGTCTAAGGCCTGATTAAGTTAAATCAACAAGAAATGATCATTCTATGTTCTTGGATTTAACATGACATCTGTAACAAAAGGATAGATGATTGATTCACCTAAATCATTTCAAGTAGGGTACTTGAAAGGGATGATGTTATTGAATGGCCATAAGTCATGCGTATTAAGGGTAGTAAACCGTTGTTAGGCGGTATTTACTGCTTGCATCAATCTTCTATGAATCTTGGGCAAGTGGGAGATTGTAGGATTCTATATGCCCAAGACACGTAGAATATTGATGTGGTTAGTACGTTATGATCCAAGTCGGGTTATACCAATAACAAGCTTTACAATCACGAAGAATTATTTAATTGATGATGGGATCATGCAATTGAATAATTGCATCATGTTTAGAAAAAGGGTTTTCTAAACAAAGGCATTAGAGATGGAACAAATTATAAGGATAATTGTTGATGGGTTTATTATTATTTTGTTATTTAAAAGGGTTTAAATAACACTAATAATATAAGAGTATACTTTAATTAAATCATTTAATTAGAGAAGACTTATGTCACATTTTAATAAGTCTTGTAGATGACTTATTAATGTGTGACAAAACACTAGTTAATATTAAGTAAGTGTGTTTAATTAAGAGGGAAACTATCTTGTTTGAATACATTTTGGCCGCCCACTCCTGGATGTGATTGGGTCCTTTGTTGTCTTGAGAAGACACAAACTTAACTAGTGTAAGCCCTCTCTCATTTTTTCCAATCAGAACACATGCAAAATCTGAAAAAAACTCTCCTTATTCTCTCCTCCATCTCACGGAAATGGCAGCAGAAAATTGTGAGTTTTGATTTTGATTTAGTGTTCATCTATCCTAACAAGAAGGTGATTGTAACTTGGCTTGGGGTATAAACACTTGAGGGTTCCTCTTCTTGGAACTTTGGGGTCGATTTCATCTTCCTACATCATCTAACTTACTGCTGGAAACTCACGGTTTTGGAAGCTCTTTCGGCAGCTCTCTTTCTGAGTTTTGGGGTTCAAAATCAAGCAACTAACAAGCCTACTTGAGGCTTGTGGGAGTAGTCACTTGAGGACTTCTACATTTGTGTTCTTGGCTGTTTAAGCATCTCAAATCTCCTTCTGTTGGACGTTTATCTTGCTGTTGGAAGGAGGTAGTTCATGGCAGCCCTTTGAGGTTGCCATATTGTGTTATTTTATGTACACATAGCATGCTCATTCACATAAATGATCCCCTTTTGGTTTGGGTTTGTTTTCATCTTAAAACATAACTAAGAACATGAAATTTTCAGCTTTAAAATCGGTTTTAAAAACTACATATCCGCTGCGTTTTCTGAAAGTTTAAATGGTTAAACATGGATTTTGTGTTCTAGCAAACCCGTCAATAATCACAACTAATAAGCAACATTACTAATTAGATTATTATTGTTTATCATAGATTATTATTATTAAGTCACCAACGTTCAACGACAACTAGTGTGTGTCCACGACACGTGTATGCAAGACCTAACGGAACTAACGGAGTTTGGTAACGGGAAATTACTGGATGTCACATTATCCCCATGTTGAAAGAATTTTTGTCTCGAAAATTACATTACATGGTTGTGCTACATCCCTATTTTACTGCATTGGCATAACGAAATCGAGTGAGTTTCCACATCATCTCCATGTTGAAATAAATTTCGTCCTAAAATTTAATCAGTACCTTTTCCGACTGTTGTTGTCGTTTCGAACAGATGAGGATACTTAAGCTTCATCCGATCCTCGCATTCCCACGTGAATTCCAATCAACGTTTTGAGTTCCAACAAACTTTGACTATAGGTATCTTACTTTGTTTAAGAGTCTTGACTTCACGATCCATCACTTCAACCGGTTCCTCAACAAAGCGTAGTTGATCATCTACTTGTACTTCCTCGAGTGGTACAACTAGTGTCTCGTCAGATAGACACTTCTTTAGATTTGAGACATGAAATACGTTGTGAATGCCACTCAATGAATCAGGTAAGTCCAATCGATACGCCACGGGACCTATTCTTTCCAGAATCTCAAATGGTCTGACATATCTTGGATTAAGCTTGCCTCTTTTGCCAAACCGAATCACACCTTTCCACGGTGAGACTTTTAGCAACACTTTGTCACCGATATGAAAATCCAAGGGTTTCTGTCATTTGTTTGCGTAACTCTTCTGTCTATCTCGCGCTGCTGTCATGCGATTTCGTATCTGTACTATCTTCTTAGTGGTCTCATGTACCAACTCAGGACTAGTTAACTGACTATCACCAACTTCTACCCAACAAACTGGTGATCTACACTTTCACTCATATAATGCCTCAAATGGTGCTGCCTTGATGCTAGCATGATAACTATTGTTGTAAATGAGCTTCCCAATTATTCCCAAAGTCGATAACACAAGCATGCAACATGTCCTCCAAAGTTTGAAAGGTACATTCACTCTGACCATCGGTCTATGGATGGTAGGCAGTTCTCATATCCAGACGTGTACCCAAAGATTCCTGTAACGACTGTCAGAAATGAGATGTAAAACAAGCATCACGATCAGATATCGAGATCGGCACGCCATGTCTCGAAATTATCTCTTTCAAATAAATTCGAGTTAACTTGTCCATCTTGTCAATTTCCTTGATTGCCAAGAAGTGAGCTAACTTAGTGAGTTGGTCCACGATTACCCATATCGTGTCACAACCAATAGGAGTTCTGGGTAACTTAGTGATAAAATTCATGGAAATCTGTTCCCACTTCCACAAGGGGATCTCAGGTTGTTGCAATAACCCAGATGGTTTCTGATATTCGACTTTAACCTTAGAACATGTAAGACATTTGCTCACGTATGTAGCTACGTTAGCCTTCATATTTGGCCACCAATAGTGCGCCTTGAGATCATGATACATTTTTTAGAGCCAGGGTGTATGGAATATTAGACTTGTGTGCTTCACTCATAACCAAGTCTCTTAGATTTCCATACAAAGGCACCCATAGTCTATCCATGAAATACCGAATTCCATCGGATTTGACTTCCAATTGTTTATCCATCCCTCGTAAAGATTTGGATTTAACGTTCTCACCTTTCAAGGCTTCCGTCTGTGCTCCCTTAATTTCTCGGGCAAGTAATTGTTAATCGTCAATTGTAGGGCACACACTTCTCGGGGTTTAGAGGTTTCCTTTCTACTCAAGGCATCGGCGACTACATTCGCCTTTCCCGGGTGGTATTTAATGGCACAGTCATAATCGTTCAACAATTCCACCCAGTGTCGTTGCCTCATGTTAAGCTCTTTCTGCTCAAAGATGTGCTGAAGACTCTTGTGATCGGTGTAAATTGTGCACTTGGTACCGTACAAGTAATGTCTCCAAATCTTCAAGGCAAAGACCACTGCTCCTAACTCCAAGTCATGAGTAGTGTAGTTCTTTTCATGTACCTCCAGTTGTCGTGAGGCATAACCTATCACCTTGTCACGTTGCATCAGGACACAACCCAGTCCTTGGATAGAAACATCACAATAAACTACAAAATCATCACTTCCTTCGGGTAATGCTAGTATCGGTGCGCTACAGAGTTTCTGATTCAGCAACTGAAAAGCAGCTTCTTAACTCTCACCCCATTTATAGGTTGTTCCTTTATGGGTTAAAGCTGTGAGAGGTTGAGCCATCTTTGAGAATCCCTCAATGAAACATCGATAGTACCCTACCAGACTAAGAAATTGCCTTATCTCACTAGGCGTCTTGGGTACCGACCAGTTCCTTATCGCCTCAATCTCCACATGTATTCCCTTCTCGTTAACAATGTGACCCAAGAATTGCACCTCACGAATCCAGAAATCACACTTGGAAAGTTTTGCGTACAACTGTTCCTTTAGGTGCTCCTCGTGTTCCTCCATGGTCCTAGAATAATCAATATGTCATCAATAAACACAATAACAAACTTATCGAGATAGGGTTTGCACACGCGATTCATGAGATCCATGAACACTACTGGTGCATTAGTCAACCCAAAAGGCATGACCAAGAACTCATAGTGACCATAACAAGTACAGAACACAATTTTGGAAAGATACTCTACTCGAACTCTTAGTTGATGATAGCTAGATCTCAAATCAATCTTCGAATAATAGCTTGATCCCTGAAGCTGATCAAACAGGTCGTCGATACGAGGTAACGGGTATCGGTTCTTGACTGTGACTTTGTTCAACTCCCCGTGGTCGATGCACATTAGGAATGTGCTATCATTCTTCTTCACAAGGAGAACAGGTGCTCCCCATGGTGATGAGCTCGGTCGAATAAACCCTTTATCCAACAGCTCCTGAAGTTGTGTTGATAGTTCTTGCAGTTCGTTCGGTGCTAACCGGTAAGGTGCTCTCGCAGTCGAAGCAGCTCTTGGAGTCAAATCGATCTGAAATTCAACTTGGCGGTGAGGTAGTAGTCCAGGCAGATCCTCTGGAAACACCTCTGGAAAATCACAAACCATCAGAATGTCTTATATCTTCTTTTGCTCTTGTTGCTGGTAAGAGACGAGAGCTAATATGGCTAGGTGGCCCTTGCTTAACCACTTTCTGAGCCTTCATGAACGATATGATGCCTATCATAGCACCACTTTCTCGCCCTTAACCAAAAGTGTTTCCCCATCTACCATGGAATACGAATGACCTTCTCATGGCGAATCACTTCTGCTTGCTTCTCGGACAACCAGTCCATGCCTACGACCACATTGAAACTTCCAAGAGTAACATGCATAAGGTCAATGTCGAAGGTATGACCAGCAAGTTCTATCTTGCAATTCTTAAGGATATGCGTTACAGAGATTTGCTTACCATTAGCCAACTCTACAACATACTTAGTAGAGACTACAAAACTTAGTAGAGATAAAACTCCTATCGGTGCTAGTGTCAAACAGTACAGAAGCAAAACAACCATTAATAGGAAATTTACCAGTAACAGTAGTAGGATCATTTAGAGCTTCACCTGGACCCATGACAAAAGCTCTCCCTTTGGCTCCACCATTGTTGTTATTGCCACCATTTCCATTGCCATTCCCATTTCTTTTCAGTTGAGGATAGTTCTTCTTGAAATGTCCTTCCTTTCCACACTCAAAGCAACCCTTTGGTGTGTCATGAGGCTGCTAAGGCTGCTGAGGTTGTTAAGGCTTCTTTAGCAGTTCTCCACGACAATTCTTTGCCACATGTCCAACCTTCCCACAACGCTGGCATCGGAAGCTATCACACCTGCTAATGTGGTGGTAGTTGCATCGGTTGCACTTTGGCTTTTTCCCCACACATCCACTTGGTCCTTAAGATGATGATGATGATTGGTGGAAGTTGCGACTGTTATCAAACCATGTCTGCTGATGTTGTTGTTGAGGTTGGTTACCAGATGACGATCCTTTCCTGGCGTTGTTCTCCCACTTGCGTTTGTTGTCGGGCACGCTTGCCACAGCGCCCCGCTTGGGTAACTTCCCTTGCTCCATAGCTTGATCAGTGAGCTTGTGAGCTAGCCGAATAACCTGCTGTATAAGATTTGCAGCAGTCACCATACTCTGAATCTTCTGGACTAAGCTATGTAAATAGAGCTCAATACGTCGGCTCGGCGGGTTAACCATGCCAGGTCAAAGTGTAGCAAGCTTATGAGATCTAGTAGTATAAGCCTCAATGTTAGACCCTTCCATCTTCAATTGCCAGAACTCAGCTTCCAGCTTTTGAACC
Organism: Flaveria trinervia; assembly: GCA_025506515.1. NCBI lineage: Eukaryota > Viridiplantae > Streptophyta > Magnoliopsida > Asterales > Asteraceae > Flaveria > Flaveria trinervia. The sequence goes on along the minus strand of JACCIX010000441.1, from coordinate 21,275 downwards.
TCGTCACGGGGGCAGTATTCCTCTGTCATCATTGTTTTGAATTCCTCCTATGGTAGTGCATTTGCCATTGCCTGGCCAAGTATTTTCACTTGAGCATTCCACCACGTGAGTGCTGCACCTTCCAGGGTTCCTATGGCGTATTTCACCTGGTCCGTCACTAGATAGTTACATTTGGCGAAGATTGACTCAGTCTTCTCGAACCATCGTACAAGCCCTACAGCTCCCTCGGCTCCGCTGTAGGTATGCGGCTTACAATCCATGAATGCCTTGTATGTGCATCCAGGCAGTCCTGTATTCAACGTGTCAAGATATTCAAAATAAACCGAATGAATTAATTACCTAACGGAATATTCGTGTAAATGATGACTAGTGTCATCGTTTACCTCCAAACTATGCGAGCTGAGTGTTCAATGCCGCTTGCACGTGTTGGTTTATCAATGCAGCCAATTCAGCTGGGGTCATGTTCATGTTGCCGACGCCTTGTCCTGCACCACGCCCTCGGCACATCCACGTCCTCTACCTCGGCCGTCCATATTTCACTTTACATTCACAAATACAATAAAGAGTAACATCCAACATATCATCTCATTGAGGTATGATAAATAATAAGAAATAATGTACAGTCACAACCACAACATTATAATCAAAAAATAACGTATCATAAATAATTTGTAAGTAACTCAAAATATTCAATCAATGTCAAAATTAAGTTTTTAGTTGTGTGGGAAACAACCCTTCCCACATAGGTTAAGAAAAACACTATTCAGTCAAAGTCATGAGAATAAAGAGAATCAATCGAACAAAGCTGATCCATCACTGTCTCCATCGTCAGGGGCTTCTTTTGGTTCTTCTTCAAGGTCTTCATCGGAGTCCTCGGCAAGTGCAGGGTTGTCCTTGATTTGAAGTGCTGCAAGCTGTGTTCTAGTCTGGTCAGTTTGCTCTCGACGCCCACATTGTGGAGCTCCTGCTCACCCATACGCTCAATAAGATCCGTCACTCTACCAGCCATCTTGGAATTTCCCTTGATAGACATCAACAACCGCTCCTCAATTATGGCCATCTTTAGCCATAATCGATGCATATCATCCTTTAGTGTGGAGTTCTCATCAGTGAGCACTCCAACTCGTCGACCCTCCGTCTTAAGTGTCGTGGTCAATGCCGCCACGACCTGCTCAAGGGGTACATCCAGAGGTGGGAGAGTGGGTGCTGCAGAAGTAGTTGCTGACCTAGTCCTAGGTCTAACAGTGGCCGGCCTTGGAACACGCTCTCTACGAATCATGCGGTCTACACAAGCCGGGTAATAACTCCAATCTTGTGGAGGATCGCGCTCAGGGGCACAAACGGTTTATCCCAGTCTATCTTGCACGGGGTAAGGAAGCGGCTCATCCAGTCATACACTCGGTGAGGTACAGGTGGGGGGGACTCAGAACGAGCACGCCTTTTTCCCAAAACCCGAGATGATGATGCCATGCCATAGTGCATGTGATGTAGATGCCAATTAGTATACAGTAAGAGGATAAGGAACGAGTAACTAACTAACTGTGTGCGGTTATAGACTAGTGTGTATGCAACCTAGTTCCCTATAACCAATGGCTCTGATACCAATCTGTTACACCATCAAAATCCAAGCGTGGAGTTTTACAACAAGACGTGTGAACAAACCAGGATTACAGTCACTAGTTACTCAGAACGACACTATATGCTACATTCAAAACAAAACCACCCAAAATTCAAAACTTTAAAAACCATGCGGAACCGTTTTACAAAATAAGACAAACCCAAAGTAAATGAATGCATAATATGGCAAACACGTGCCATCTCAATGTTTAAAACCCATATATAAAAGATAAACAATTGTCTATGAAATAAAGCCTTAGGATGCATGCTGGACCCATGTTGTGCTCCTAATGGCAAGCCGATTTAACGACCTGAGAATAGCATACTAAAAATGTCAACACAATGGTTGGTGAGTTCAAGAGTTTGTGTTTAACATAAATATTAACAGCTGTATAACATAAGAAATGTATTGAATAAGATAGCTAGTCTATATTCACAAGTAATAACCATAGTGATTTCGCGATCGAATCTGACTATGTGCATTGTTGCCTCCCGTCATGACGTCATGACAATGTTTGTGTTTAGGACAATTTTGCACCCGTTTGACCTCGAGTCACACAGGTGGGGCTCATCACACCCAGTAGTACTACCCAAGATTTCCCGCTAGTTACCATTATTAACGATCCGAAAGTGTGAGGACTTTTCAAGGTATTAAGCACTATGTTAAAACATACACAACTTATAATAATAAAATAGCGTTTGAGTACATGTATGCTACCTCCTCCAGAAGAGATTTTATAAAATAAAGGGGCATGAACTCACCTGGGGTGTAATGATAGTGAATAAAGAGACTCGTGATAGATGCAAAGACAACCCTTCAAGTTTACCTAGAACACACAAGTATATAAGTACGTGTACACATAGAACCTCAATAATCCTAGGTTAACCTAGCTGACCCGTTTGACCCGTTGGTGACATATTAGTTGAAATATAGTTTAATCATATATGATAACTTAACATACAAGAGTATCATGCATTTTATCCATGTATATCACATTATCAACCTAGGTTCTACCTAAGTCATCATGCCACATTAGATCATCATACACTTATGCAAATCTCAACAATCATTATGCTTATATATATATATATAATATATATATATATATATATATATATATATATATATATATATATATATATAAATACATCACAACAAATAATTCATACGCGAAGACTAATCATGCACCACATGCCATGTGAAGCCACTCACGACTTCACATCCTAAACCCTGCCAATCCTACTAAGTAGGGGCCTCAGATTCGCACGCGTGTATGCCAATCATAATCACATTCATTCATTTAGTTCATCCAACCAACATACACATTTACCCTTAATTTCAATCCCAAACATGATCTCCTAATCACTAACCATAATCCATTCTCATGTATGATCAACAAAACCTATACTTCCTACATGATCAACCAAACATCCATAACAATTCAATTACACATTCTATCTCAAAAAACATAATTCACAACCACTCTAACATGATCTTAACATCACAAGCATGCCCAATTCATCACAACCAAAGTTCTACCAAAATAAAGTATCCCTTTTGGGAAAGTAACACCCAAAAGTGTTCTAGCATCCAATCCAATGGTAATTTCATCAATATTATACCTAATCAAGTTCATAACATTCATTCTAACATGTTAATCATCTCCAAAACATCAAAATTCCCAAACATCATACACAAAAGTTTCTACTTTTAGTATGTCAAGATCAATATCACAATTTCATGGATTTTCTTGTACAATCCAATTAAACTAACATCTAAGCATTACATCTAACATCTTAGAATCATCAAATCATGTATTCCAAGAACAAAAAGTTTCCTTTTATGGCAATGTATGAACTAGATGATCAAACCCTAGATTTCTTGCATAATCTACATCATTCAACATTTATTCAACCTAACTAACATCATATTAACATCTAACAATCATCAATTTCATATAATCATCATAAATTTTAGGGTTCATCTTGAATCAAAATCTATGAACAACATGACAAAACGTACCTTTAAACGTGTAGAATCAAGAATTGGACTTGCTAGCACTACGGAACACTTGGAACTTGATCAAAATTGATTGTTTGTGTGTGTTTTTGGTTGAATTCGCAAAGGGTGGGGGTTTGGGGATTGGTTTCGGCCAAATGGGAGTCAAGTGGGCTAGGGTTGGGTTTTGTCGAAGTTACCTTATTTAACATTTACCTTTAAACCCTCCCTTAACTAGGTTTTATAAAATCTAACCTTTTTAGTATATTTTCTTTATAATTTTTAACTTCAATCACAAGTATTATTAGCCAATAATAATGATCCTAGACAATTACAATGAGTCACACAACACATGAAATATATATATTACATGTTGTCATGTTATCGCGTAGAATTTATAAAATAAACATTTAAAATTCTATAAATTCATTAACCACATAATCACAACTAATAATCAACATAACTAATTAGATTATTATTGTTTTTCATAGATTATTATTATAAAGTCACCAACGTTCAACGACAACTAGTGTGTGCCCACGACACGTGTATGCAAGACCTAACGGAACTAACGAAGTTTGGTAATGGAAAATTACCGGATGTCACATATCAACCTTTTTTACTCTACCATTTCGATTTTCAAGCCTTCTAAACACCCTCCTAAACTAAATCAATCAAATTCAATGGTAATGGTCAATGTATTCAAACTAAACAACCACAAAGAGCAAATAGTATCTACATTCAAAGAAACAAAAACTGAATATGAAAATAAACAAATCACCTCTAAAATTGATCCTCTTATGCATAAATGCATCCATACACTCCACAAACTTCTTTGAACACTCTTGGCTCACAAATCTACTGAATTCTATCCATATGATGACTTTTGATCCATGAAATCCTTCATAAGCTCTAGACGATGGATACGAGTTTAAAATGATCAATAAAACCACTCTCATCACTCAATAAGAATCAAGAATCAAACTATCGTTATGGAACGAAAGTAATTACACGTCAAACATAAAAACTCAATGTGCAATTAATGAAAATAAGTCAAATCAAGGTAACACGACCAAGAAGATAAGATTTCTTATTATTTTAATCGAAATTGGGGGAGAATAGATTTGTGCATCAAAGTATTTGTGAAAGCTTAATAGAATACATCAAAAAGGAACAAGTTATACAAAAATGTTATACAATAATAGTTATCGCGTGGATAGTTTTTGCTAACCGCATCAACCTTTTTTACTCTACCATTTTAAGTTTCAAGCCTTCTAAACACCCTCCTGAACTAAACTAATCATATTCGATGGTAATGATCTATGTAATCAACTAAACAACCACAAAGGGCAAATAGTATCTACATTCAAATAGAAACCAAAACCGAACATGAATATAAACAAATCACCTTTGAAATCAATCCTCTCATTTACAAAATACATCCAAAACACTCCACAAACATCTTTTAACACTCTTGGCTCACAAATCTACTAAATTCTATCCAAATGATGACTCTTAATCCATGAAATCCTTCATCAAGCTCTAGACCATGGATACAAGTTGTAAATGATCAATAAAAAAGTCTTATCACTCAATAAGAATCAAGAATCAAACTATCGTTGCGGAATGAAAGTAATGACACGTCAAACATAAAAGTCAATGTGCTATTGATGAAAATAAGTCAAATCAAGGTAACATGACCAAGAAGATAAGATTTCTTATTATTTTAAACAAAATTGGGGGAGTATAGATTTGTGCATTAAAAGTATTTATGAAAGCTTGATAGAATACATGAAAAAGGAACAAGTTATACAAAAATGTTATACAATAATAGTTATCGCGTGGATAGTTTTTGCTAACCCATCAACCTTTTTTACTCAACAATTTTGATTTTCAAGCCTTCTAAACACCCTCCTAAACTAAACTAATCAAATTCGATGGTAATGGTCAATGTAATCACACTAAACAATCACAAAGGGCAAATAGAATCTACATTCAAATAGAAACTAAAACCGAACATGAAAATAAACAAATCACCTCTGAAATCGATCCTCTTATGCACAAAATGCATCCACAACACTCCACAAACTTCTTTGAACACTCTTCGCTCACAAATAAACTAAACTCTATCAATATGATGACTTTTGATCCATGAAATCCTTCATTAAGCCTAGACCATGGATATGAGTTGAAAATGATCAATAGCTACTCTCATCACTCAATAATAATCAATAATCAAACTATCGTTATGGAATGAAAGTAATTACACGTCAAACATAAAACTCAATGTGCGATTGATGAAAATAAGGCAAATCAAGGTAACACGACCAAGAAGATAAGATATCTTATTATTTTAATTGAAATTGGGGGAGTATAGATTTGTGCATCAAAGTATTTGTGAAAGCTTAATAGAATACATGAAAATGAACAAGTTATACAAAAATGCTATACAATAATAATTATCATGTGGATAGTTATTGCTAACCGTATCAACCTTTTTTACTCTTCCATTTGATTTTCAATCCTTCTAAACACCCTCCTGAACTAAACTAATAATATTCGATGTTAATGATCTACATAATCAACAAAACAACCACAAGGGCAAATAGTATCTACATTCAAATAGAAACCAAAACCGTACATGAATATAAATAATTCACCTTTGAAATCAATCCTCTCGTTTACAAAATGCATTAAAAACACTCCACAAACATCTCTTAACACTCTTGGTTCACAAATCTACTAAATTATATCCAAATGATGACTCCTGATCCATGAAATCCTTCATTAAGCTCTAGACCATGAATACAAGTTGAAAATGATCAATAAAACCACTCTCATCATTCAATAAGAATCAAGAATCAAACTATCATTATGGAATGAATGTAATCACACGTCACACATAAAATTCAATGTGCGATTGATGAAAATAACTCAAATCAAGGTAACACGACCAAGAAGATAAAATTTCTTATTATTTCAATCGAAATTGGGAGATTATAGATTTGTGCATCAAAGTATTTTTGAAAGCTTAATAGAATACATGAAAAAGGTACAAGTTATACAAAAATTTATACAATAATAGTTATCGCATAAATAGTTTTTACTAACCATATCAACCATTTTTACTCTACCATTTCGATTTCCAAGCCTTCTAAACACCCTGCTGAACTAAACTAATCATATTCGATGGTAATGGTCAATGTAATCAAACTAAGCAACCCCAAAGGGCGAATAGTATATACATCCAATAGAAACCATAACCAAATATGAAAATAAACCAATCACCTCTAAAATCGATCCTCTTATGCACAAAATGCATCCACAACAATCCACAAACGTCTTTGAACACTCTTGGATCACAAATCTACTAAATTATATCCATATGATGACTTTTGATCCATGAAATCCTTCATTAAGCTCTAGACCATGGATAGAAGTAGAAAATGATCAATAAAACCACTCTCATTACTCAATAAAAATCAAGAATCAAACTATCGTTATTGAATGAAAGTAATTACACGTCAAACATAAAACTAAATGTGCGATTGATGAAAATAAGTGAAATCAAGGTAACACAACCAAGAAGATAAGATTTCTTATTATTATAATCGAAATTGGGGAAATATAGATTTGTGCATTAAAGTATTTGTGAAAGCTTAATAGAATATATGAAAAAGGAGAAACTTATACAAAATGTTATACAATTATAGTTATCGCATGGATAGTTTTTGCTAACTGTATCAACCTTTTTTTACTCAACCATTTTGATTTTCAAGCCTTCTAAACACCCTCCTAAACTAAACTAATCATATTCGATGGTGGTCAATGTAATCAAACTAAACAAACACAAAGGGCAAATAGTATCTACATCCAAATAGAAACCATAACCGAATATGAAAATAAACAAATCACCTCTAAAATCGATCCTCTTATGCACAAAATGCATCCACAACAGTCCACAAACATCTTTGAACACTCTTGGCTCACAAATCTACTAAATTCTATCCATACGATCACTTTTGATCCATGAAATCCTTCATTAAGCTCTAGACCATGTGCGATTGATGAAAATAAGTCAAATCCAGGTAACACGACCAAGAAGATAGATTTCTTATTAGTTCAATCAAAATTGGGCGATTATAGATTTGTGAATCAAAGTATTTGTAAAAGCTTAATAGAATACATGAAAAAGGAACAATTTATACAAAAATGTTATACAATAATAGTTACCACGAGGATAGTTTTTGCTAACCGTATCAACCTTTTTTACTCTACTATTTTGATTTTCAAATCTTCTAAACACCCTCCTGAACTAAACTAATCATGTTCGATGGTAATGATCTATGCAATCAACTAAACAACCACAAAGGGCAAATAGTATCTACATTTAAATAGAAAACCAAAATCGAACATGAATATAAAAAATCACCTTTGAAATCAATCCTCTCATATACAAAATGCATCCAAAACACTCCACAAACATCTTTTAACACTCTTGGCTCACAAATCTATTAAATTCTATCCAAATGATGACTCTTGAACCATGAAATCCTTCATCAAGCTCTAGACCATGGATACGAGTTGTAAATGATCAATAAACCACCAAGTCTTATAACTCAATAAGAAGCACGAATCAAACTATTATTATGGAATGAAACTAATTACACGTCAAACATAAAAGTCAATGTGTGATTGATGAAAATAAGTCAAATCAAGGTAACACCACCAAGAAGATTAGATTTCTTATTATTTCATCGAAACTTGGCGATTATAAATTTGTGCATCAAAGTTATTGTGAAAGTTTAATTGAATACATGAAAAAGAAACTAGTTATACAAAAACATTATATAATAATAGGTGTCGCATTGATAGTTTTTGCTAACCATATCAACCTTGTTTACTCTACCGTTTCGATTTTCAAACCTTCTAAACACCCTGCTAAACTAAACTAACCAAATTCGATTGTAATGGTCAATGTAATCAAACTAAACAACCACAAATGGAAAATAGAATCTACATTCAATAGAAACCAAAACCGAACATGAAAATTAACAAATCACCTCTAAAATCAATCCTCTTATGCACGAAATGCATCTACAACACTCCACAAACTTTTTTGAACACTCTTGGCTCACAAATAAACTAAATTCTATCCATATGATAAATTTTGATCCATGAAATCGTTCATTAAGCTCTAGACCATGGATATTACTTGAAAGTGATCAGTAGCCACTCTCATCACTCAATAAGAATCAAGAATCAAACTATCGTTGCGGAATGAAAGTAATGACACGTCAAACATAAAAGTCAATGTGCTATTGATGGAAATAAGTCAAATCAAGGTAACACGACCAAGAAGATAAGATTTCTTATTATTTTTAAACAAAATTGGGGGAGTATAGATTTGTGCATTAAAAGTATTTATGATCTATGCAATCAACTAAACAACCACAAAGAGCAAATAGAATCTACATTCAAATAGAAACCAAAACCGAACATGAATATGAACAAATCACCTTTGAAATCAACCCACTCATATACAAAATGCATCCAAAACACTCCACAAACATCTTTTAACACTCTTGGCTCACAAATCTACTAAATTCTATCCAAATGATGACTCTTGATCCATGAAATCCTTCATCAAGCTCTAGACCATAGATACAAGTTGTAAATGATCAATAAAACAAGTTTTATAACTCAATAAGAAGGACGAATCAAACAATTATTATGGAATGAAACTAATTACACGTCAAACATAAAAGTCAATGTGTGATTGATGAAAAATAAGTCAAATGAAGGTAACACCACCAAGAAGATTAGATTTCTTATTATTTCAATTGAAACTTGGCGATTATAAATTTGTGCATCAAAGTTATTGTGAAAGTTTAATAGAATACATGAAAAAGGAACTAGTTATACTAAAACATTATTTAATAATAGTTATCGCATGGATAGTTTTTGCTAACCATATCAACCTTTTTTACTCTACCGTTTCGATTTTCAAACCTTCTACACACCCTCATAAACTAAACTAATCAAATTCGATTGTAATGGTCAATGTAATCAAACTAAACAACCACAAATGGCAAATAGAATCTACATTCAATAGAAACCAAAACCGAACATGAAAATAAACAAATCACCTCTAAAATCGATCCTCTTATGCACGAAATGCATCCATAAGACTCCACAAACTTCTTTGAACACGCTTGGCTCACAAATAAACTAAATTCTATCCATATGATGACTTTTGATACATGAAATCCTTCATTAAGCTCTATACCATGGATATGACTTGAAAGTGATCAGTAGCCACTCTCATCACTCAATAAAAATCAAGAATCAAACTATCGTTGCGGAATGAAAGTAATGACACGTCAAACATAAAAGTCAATGTGCTATTGATGAAAATAAGTCAAATCAAGGTAACACGACCAAGAAGATAAGTTTTCTTATGATTTTAAACAAAATTGGGGGAGTATAGATTTGTGCATTAAAAGTATTTATGATCTATGCAATCAACTAAACAACCACAAAGGGCAAATAATATCTACATTCAAATAGAAACCAAAACCGAACATGAATATAAACAAATCAACTTTGAAATCAATCCTCTCATATATAAAATGCATCCAAAACACTCCACAAACATCTTTTAACACTCTTGGTTCACAAATCTACTAAATTCTATCCAAATGATGACTCTTGATCCATGAAATCCTTCATCAAGCTCTAGACCATGGATACGAGTTGTAAATGATCAATAAACCAAGTCTTATAACTCAATAAGAAGCACGAATCAAACTATTATTATGGAATGAAACTAATTACACGTCAAACATAAAAGTCAATGTGTGATTGATGAAAAATAAGTCAAATCAAGGTAACACCACCAAGAAGATTAGATTTCTTATTATTTCAATCGAAACTTGGCGATTATAAATTTGTGCATCAAAGTTATTGTGAAAGTTTAATTGAATACATGAAAAAGAAACTAGTTATACAAAAACATTTATAATAATAGTGTCGCATTGATAGTTTTTGCTAACCATATCAACCTTTTTTACTCTACCGTTTCGATTTTCAAACCTTCTAAACACCCTGCTAAACTAAACTAACCAAATTCGATTGTAATGGTCAATGTAATCAAACTAAACAACCACAAATGGAAAATAGAATCTACATTCAATAGAAACCAAAACCGAACATGAAAATTAACAAATCACCTCTAAAATCGATCCTCTTATGCACGAAATGCATCTACAACACTCCACAAACTTTTTTGAACACTCTTGGCTCACAAATAAACTAAATTCTATCCATATGATGAATTTTGATCCATGAAATCCTTCATTAAGCTCTAGACCATGGATATTACTTGAAAGTGATTAATAGCCACTCTCATCACTCAATAAGAATCAAGAATCAAACTATCGTGGCGGAATGAAAGTAATGACACATCAAACATAAAAGTCAATGTGCTATTGATGAAAATAAGTCAAATCAAGGTAACACGACCAAGAAGATAAGATTTCTTATTATTTTTAAACAAAATTGGGGGAGTATAGATTTGTGCATAAAAGTATTTATGATCTATGCAATCAACTAAACAACCACAAAGGGCAAATAGATCTACATTCAAATAGAACCAAAACCGAACATGAATATAAACAAATCACCTTTGAAATCAACCCACTCATATACAAAATGCATCCAAAACACTCCACAAACATCTTTTAACACTCTTGGCTCACAAATCTACTAAATTCTATCCAAATGATGACTCTTGGTCCATGAAATCCTTCATCAAGCTCTAGACCATGGATACGAGTTGTAAATGATCAATAAAACAAGTTTTATAACTCAATAAGAAGGACGAATCAAATAATTATTATGGAATGAAACTAATTATACGTCAAACATAAAAGTCAATGTGTGATTGATGAAAAATAAGTCAAATCAAGGTAACACCACCAAGAAGATTAGATTTCTTATTATTTCATTTGAAACTTGGCGATTATAAATTTGTGCATCAAAGTTATTGTGAAAGTTTAATAGAATACATGAAAAAGGAACTAGTTATACAAAAACATTATTTAATAATAGGTGTCGCATGGATAGTTTTTGTTAACCATATCAACCTTTTTTACTCTACCGTTTCGATTTTCAAACCTTCTAAACACCCTCCTAAACTAAACTAATCAAATTCGATTGTAATGGTCAATGTAATCAAACTAAACAACCACAAATGGCAAATAGAATCTACATTCAATAGAAACCAAAACCGAACATGAAAATAAACAAATCACCTCTAAAATCGATCCTCTTATGCACGAAATGCATCCACAACACTCCACAAACTTTTTTGAACACTCTTGGCTCATAAATAAACTAAGTTCTATCCATATGATGACATTTGATCCATGAAATCCTTCATTAAGCTCTAGACCATGGATATTACTTGAAAGTGATCAATAGCCACTCTCATCACTCAATAAGAATCAAGAATCAAACTATCGTTGCGGAATGAAAGTAATGACACATCAAACATAAAAGTCAATGTGCTATTGATGAAAATAAGTCAAATCAAGGTAACACGACCAAGAAGATAAGATTTCTTATTATTTTTAAACAAAATTGGGGGAGTATAGATTTGTGCATTAAAAGTATTTATGATCTATGCAATCAACTAAACAACCACAAAGGGAAAATAGTATCTACATTCAAATAGAAACCAAAACCGAACATGAATATAAACAAATCACCTTTGAAATCAACCCTCTCATATACAAAATGCATCCAAAACACTCCACAAACATCTTTTAACACTCTTGGCTCACAAATCTACTAAATTCTATCCAAATGATGACTCTTGATCCATGAAATCCTTCATCAAGCTCTAGACCATGGATACGAGTTGTAAATGATCAATAAACCAAGTCTTATAACTCAATAAGAAGCACGAATCAAACTATTATTATGGAATGAAACTAATTACACGTCAAACATAAAAGTCAATGTGTGATTGATGAAAAATAAGTCAAATCAAGGTAACACCACCAAGAAGATTAGATTTCTTATTATTTCAATCGAAACTTGGCGATTATAAATTTGTGCATCAAAGTTATTGTGAAAGTTTATTGAATACATGAAAAAGGAACTGTTATACAAAAACATTATATAATAATAGGTGTCGCATGGATAGTTTTTGCTAACCATATCAACCTTTTTTACTCTACCGTTTCGATTTTCAAACCTTCTAAACACCTTGCTAAACTAAACTAACCAAATTCGATTGTAATGGTCAATGTAATCAAACTAACAACCACAAATGGCAAATAGAATCTACATTCATAGAAACCAAAACCGAACATGAAAATAAACAAATCACCTCTAAAATCGATCCTCTTATGACGAAATGCATCTACAACACTCCACAAACTTTTTTGAACACTCTTGGCTCACAAATAAACTAAATTCTATCCATATGATTAATTTTGATCCATGAAATCGTTCATTAAGCTCTAGACCATGGATATACTTGAAAGTGATCAGTAGCCACTCTATCACTCAATAAGAATCAAGAATCAACAACTATCGTTGCGGAATGAAAGTAATGACACGTCAAACATAAAAGTCAATGTGCTATTGATGAAAATAAGTCAAATCAAGGTAACACGACCAAGAAGATAAGATTTCTTATGATTTTAAACAAAATTGGGGGAGTATAGATTTGTGCATTAAAAGTATTTATGATCTATGCAATCAACTAAACAACCACAAAGGGCAAATAGTATCTACATTCAAATAGAAACCAAAACCGAACATGAATATAAACAAATCACCTTTGAAATCAATCCTCTCATATACAAAATGCATCCAAAACACTCCACAAACATCTTTTAACACTCTTGGTTCACAAATCTACTAAATTCTATCCAAATGATGACTCTTGATCCATGAAATCCTTCATCAAGCTCTAGACCATGGATACGAGTTGTAAATGATCAATAAACCAAGTCTTATAACTCAATAAGAAGCACGAATCAAACTATTATTATGGAATGAAACTAATTACACGTCAAACATAAAAGTCAATGTGTGATTGATGAAAAATAAGTCAAATCAAGGTAACACCACCAAGAAGATTAGATTTCTTATTATTTCAATTGAAACTTGGCGATTATAAATTTGTGCATCAAAGTTATTGTGAAAGTTTAATAGAATACATGAAAAAGGAACTAGTTATACAAAAACATTTTATAATAATAGTTACCGCATGGATAGTTTTTGCTAACCATATCAATCTTTTTTACTCTACCGTTTCGATTTTCAAACCTTCTAAAAACCCTGCTAAACTAAACTAACCAAATTCGATTGTAATGGTCAATGTAATCAAACTAAACAACCACAAATGGAAAATAGAATCTACATTCAATAGAAACCAAAACCGAACATGAAAATTAACAAATCACCTCTAAAATCGATCCTCTGATGCACGAAATGCATCTACAACACTCCACAAACTTTTTTGAACACTCTTGGCTCACAAATAAACTAAATTCTATCCATATGATTAATTTTGATCCATGAAATCGTTCATTAAGCTCTAGACTATGGATATTACTTAAAAGTGATCAGTAGCCACTCTCATCACTCAATAAGAATCAAGAATCAAACTATCGTTGCGGAATGAAAGTAATGACACGTCAAACATAAAAGTCAATGTGCTATTGATGAAAATAAGTCAAATCAAGGTAACACGACCAAGAAGATAAGATTTCTTATTATTTTTAAACAAAATTGGGGGAGTATAGATTTGTGCATTAAAAGTATTTATGATCTATGCAATCAACTAAACAACCACAAAGGGCAAATAGTATATACATTCAAATAGAAACCAAAACCGAACATGAATATAAACAAATCACCTTTGAAATCAACCCTCTCATATACAAAATGCATCCAAAACACTCCACAAACATCTTTTAACACTCTTGGCTCACAAATCTACTAAATTCTATCCAAATGATGACTCTTGATCCATGAAATCCTTCATCAAGCTCTAGACCATGGATACGAGTTGTAAATGATCAATAAAACAAGTTTTATAACTCAATAAGAAGGACGAATCAAACAATTATTATGGAATGAAACTAATTATACGTCAAACATAAAAGTCAATGTGTGATTGATGAAAAATAAGTCAAATCAAGGTAACACCACCAAGAAGATTAGATTTCTTATTATTTCAATTGAAACTTGGCGATTATAAATTTGTGCATCAAAGTTATTGTGAAAGTTTAATAGAATACATGAAAAAGGAACTAGTTATACAAAAACATTATATAATAATAGGTGTCGCATGGATAGTTTTTGCTAACCATATCAACCTTTTTTACTCTACCGTTTCGATTTTCAAACCTTCTAAACACCCTCCTAAACTAAACTAATCAAATTCGATTGTAATGGTCAATGTAATCAAACTAAACAACCACAAATGGCAAATAGAATCTACATTCAATAGAAACCAAAACCGAACATGAAAATAAACAAATCACCTCTAAAATCGATCCTCTTATGCACGAAATGCATCCACAACACTCCACAAACTTTTTTGAACACTCTTGGCTCATAAATAAACTAAGTTCTATCCATATGATGACATTTGATCCATGAAATCCTTCATTAAGCTCTAGACCATGGATATTACTTGAAAGTGATCAATAGCCACTCTCATCACTCAATAAGAATCAAGAATCAAACTATCGTTGCGGAATGAAAGTAATGACACATCAAACATAAAAGTCAATGTGCTATTGATGAAAATAAGTCAAATCAAGGTAACACGACCAAGAAGATAATATTTCTTATTATTTTTAAACAAAATTGGGGGAGTATAGATTTGTGCATTAAAAGTATTTATGATCTATGCAATCAACTAAACAACCACAAAGGGAAAATAGTATCTTCATTCAAATAGAAACCAAAACCGAACATGAATATAAACAAATCACCTTTGAAATCAACCCTCTCATATACAAAATGCATCCAAAACACTCCACAAACATCTTTTAACACTCTTGGCTCACAAATCTACTAAATTCTATCCAAATGATGACTCTTGATCCATGAAATCCTTCATCAAGCTCTAGACCATGGATACGAGTTGTAAATGATCAATAAACCAAGTCTTATTACTCAATAAGAAGCACGAATCAAACTATTATTATGGAATGAAACTAATTACACGTCAAACATAAAAGTCAATGTGTGATTGATGAAAAATAAGTCAAATCAAGGTAACGCCACCAAGAAGATTAGATTTCTTATTATTTCAATCGAAACTTGGCGATTATAAATTTGTGCATCAAAGTTATTGTGAAAGTTTAATTGAATACATGAAAAAGGAACTAGTTATACAAAAACATTATTTAATAATAGGTGTCGCATGGATAGTTTTTGCTAACCATATCAACCTTTTTTACTCTACCGTTTCGATTTTCAAACCTTCTAAACACCTTGCTAAACTAAACTAACCAAATTCGATTGTAATGGTCAATGTAATCAAACTAAACAACCACAAATGGAAAATAGAATCTACATTCAATAGAAACCAAAACCGAACATGAAAATTAACAAATCACCTCTAAAATCGATCCTCTTATGCACGAAATGCATCTACAACACTCCACAAACTTTTTTGAACACTCTTGGCTCACAAATAAACTAAATTCTATCCATATGATTAATTTTGATCCATGAAATCGTTCATTAAGCTCTAGACCATGGATATTACTTGAAAGTGATCAGTAGCCACTCTCATCACTCAATAAGAATCAAGAATCAAACTATCGTTGCGGAATGAAAGTAATGACACATCAAACATAAAAGTCAATGTGCTATTGATGAAAATAAGTCAAATCAAGGTAACACGACCAAGAAGATAAGATTTCTTATTATTTTTAAACAAAATTGGGGGAGTATAGATTTCTGCATTAAAATTTATGATCTATGCAATCAACTAAACAACCACAAAGAGCAAATAGATCTACATTCAAATAGAAACAAAACCGAACATGAATAAAACAATCACCTTGAAATCAACCCTCTCATATACAAAATGCATCCAAAACACTCCACAAACATCTTTTAACCCTCTTATCACTCTTGGCTCACAAATCTACTAAATTCTATCCAAATGATGACTCTTGATCCATGAAATCCTTCATCAAGCTCTAGACCATGGATACGAGTTGTAAATGATCAATAAACCAAGTCTTATTACTCAATAAGAAGCACGAATCAAACTATTATTATGGAATGAAACTAATTACACGTCAAACATAAAAGTCAATGTGTGATTGATGAAAAATAAGTCAAATCAAGGTAACACCACCAAGAAGATTAGATTTCTTATTATTTCAATCGAAACTTGGCGATTATAAATTTGTGCATCAAAGTTATTGTGAAAGTTTAATTGAATACATGAAAAAGGAACTAGTTATACAAAAACATTATATAATAATAGGTGTCGCATTGATAGTTTTTGCTAACCATATCAACCTTTTTTACTCTACCGTTTCGATTTTCAAACCTTCTAAACACCTTGCTAAACTAAACTAACCAAATTCGATTGTAATGGTCAATGTAATCAAACTAAACCACACAATGGAAAATAGATCTACATTCAATAGAAACCAAAACCGAACATGAAAATTAACAAATCACCTCTAAAATCGATCCTCTTATGCACAAATGCATCTACAACACTCCACAAACTTTTTTGAACACTCTGGCTCACAAATAAACTAAATTCTATCCATATGATTATTTGATCCATGAAATCCTTCATTAGCTCTAGACCATAGATACATTTTGTATGATCAATAAAACAAGTTTTATAACTCAATAAGAAGGACGAATCAAACAATTATATGGAATGAAACTAATTACACGTCAAACATAAAAGTCAATGTGTGATTGATGAAAAATAATTGAAATCAAGGTAACAACCCCAAAGATTAGATTTCTTATTATTTCAATTGAAACTGGCGATTATAAATTTGTGCATCAAAGTATTGTGAAAGTTTAATAGAATACATGAAAAAGGAACTAGTTATACAAAAACATTATTTATAATAGTTATCGCATGGATAGTTTTTGCTAACCATATCAACCTCTTTTACTCTACCGTTTCGATTTTCAAACCTTCAACACACCCTCATAAACTAAACTAATCAAATTCGATTGTAATGGTCAATGTAATCAAACTAAACAACCACAAATGGCAAATAGAATCTACATTCAATAAAAACCAAAACCGAACATGAAAATAAACAAATCACCTCTAAAATCGATCCTCTTATGCACGAAATGCATCCATAAGACTCCACAAACTTCTTTGAACACGCTTGGCTCACAAATAAACTAAATTCTATCCATATGATGACTTTTGATCCATGAAATCCTTCATTAAGCTCTATACCATGGATATGACTTGAAAGTGATCAGTAGCCACTCTCATCACTCAATAAGAATCAAGAATCAAACTACCGTTGTGGAATGAAAGTAATGACACGTCAAACATAAAAGTCAATGTGCTATTGATGAAAATAAGTCAAATCAAGGTAACACGACCAAGAAGATAAGATTTCTTATGATTTTAAACAAAATTGGGGGAGTATAGATTTGTGCATTAAAAGTATTTATGATCTATGCAATCAACTAACAACCACAAAGGGCAATTAGTATCTACATTCAATAGAAACCAAAACCAAACATGATATAAACAAATCACCTTGAAATCAATCCTCTCATATATAAAATGCATCCAAAACACTCCACAAACATCTTTTAACACTCTTGGCTCACAAATCTACTAATTCTATCCAAATGATGACTCTTGATCCATGAAATCCTTCATCAAGCTCTAGACCATGGATACGAGTTGTAAATGATCAATAAACAAGTCTTATAACTCATAAGAAGCACGAATCAAACTATATTATGGAATGAAACTAATTACACGTCAAACATAAAAGTCAATGTGTGATTGATGAAAAATAAGTCAAATCAAGGTAACACCACCAAGAAGATTAGATTTCTATTATTTCAATCGAAACTTGGCGATTATAAATTTGTGCATCAAAGTTATTGTGAAAGTTTAATGAATACATGAAAAAGAAACTAGTTATACAAAAACATTATATAATAATAGGTGGCATTGATAGTTTTTGCTAACCATATCAACCTTTTTTACTCTACCGTTTCGATTTCAAACCTTCTAAACACCTGCTAAACTAAACTAACCAAATTCGATTGTAATGGTCAATAATCAAACTAAACAACCACAAATGGAAAATAGAATCTACATTCAATAGAAAAAAACGAACATGAAAATTAACAAATCACCTCTAAATCAATCCTCTTATGCACGAAATGCATCTACAACACTCCACAAACTTTTTTGAACACTCTGGCTCACAAATAAACTAAATTCTATCCATATGATGAATTTTGATCCATGAAATCCTTCATTAAGCTCTAGACCATGGATATTACTTGAAAGTGATCAATAGCCACTCTCATCACTCAATAAGAATCAAGAATCAAACTATCGTTGCGGAATGAAAGTAATGACACGTCAAACATAAAAGTCAATATGCTATTGATGAAAATAAGTCAAATCAAGGTAACACGACCAAGAAGATAAGATTTCTTATTATTTTTAAACAAAATTGGGGGAGTATAGATTTGTGCATTAAAAGTATTTATGATCTATGCAATCAACTAAACAACCACAAAGGGCAAATAGTATCTACATTCAAATAGAAACCAAAACCAAACATGAATATAAACAAATCACCTTTGAAATCAACCATCTCATATACAAAATGCATCCAAAACACTCCACAAACATCTTTTAACACTCTTGGCTCACAAATCTACTAAATTCTATCCAAATGATGACTCTTGATCCATGAAATCCTTCATCAAGCTCTAGACCATGGATACGAGTTGTAAATGATCAATAAAACAAGTCTTATAACTGAATAAGAAGCACGAATCAAACTAATATTATGGAATGAAACTAATTATACGTCAAACATAAAAGTCAATGGTGATTGATGAAAAATAAGTCAAATCAAGGTAACACCACCAAGAAGATTAGATTTCTTTATTTCAATTGAAACTTGGCGATTATAAATTTGTGCATCAAAGTTATTGTGAAAGTTTAATAGAATACATGAAAAAGGAACTAGTTATACAAAAACATTATAATAATAGGTGTCGCATGGATAGTTTTTGCTAACCATATCAACCTTTTTACTCTACCGTTTCGATTTTCAAACCTTCTAAACACCCTCCTAAACTAAACTAATCAAATTCGATTGTAATGGTCAATGTAATCAAACTAAACAACCACAAATGGCAAATAGAATCTACATTCATAGAAACCAAAACCGAACATGAAAATAACAAATCACCTCTAAAATCGATCTCTTATGCACGAAATGCATCCACAACACTCCACAAACTTTTTTGAACACTCTGGCTCATAAATAAACTAAGTTCTATCCATATGATGACATTGATCCATGAATCCTTCATTAAGCTCTAGACCATGGATATTACTTGAAAGTGATCAATAGCCACTCTCATCACTCAATAAGAATCAAGAATCAAACTATCGTTGCGGAATGAAAGTAATGACACATCAAACATAAAGTCAATGTGCTATTGATGAAAATAAGTCAAATCAAGGTAACACGACCAAGAAGATAAGATTCTTATTATTTTTAACAAAATTGGGGGAGTATAGATTTGTGCATTAAAAGTATTATGATCTATGCAATCAACTAAACAACCACAAAGGGAAAATAGTATCTACATTCAAATAGAAACCAAAACCGAACATGAATATAAACAAATCACCTTTGAAATCAACCCTCTCATATACAAAATGCATCCAAAACACTCCACAAACATCTTTTAACACTCTTGGCTCACAAATCTACTAAATTCTATCCAAATGATGACTCTTGATCCATGAAATCCTTCATCAAGCTCTAGACCATGGATACGAGTTGTAAATGATCAATAAACAAGTCTTATTACTCAATAAGAAGCACGAATCAAACTATTATTATGGAATGAAACTAATTACACGTCAAACATAAAAGTCAATGTGTGATTGATGAAAAATAAGTCAAATCAAGGTAACACCACCAAGAAGATTAGATTTCTTATTATTTCAATCGAAACTTGGCGATTATAATTTGTGCATCAAAGTTATTGTGAAAGTTTAATAGAATACATGAAAAAGAACTAGTTATAAAAACATTATGTAATAATAGTTGTCGCATGGATAGTTTTTGCTAACCATATCAACCTTTTTACTCTACCGTTTCGATTTTCAAACCTTCTAAACACCCTGCTAAACAACTAACCAAATTCGATTGTAATGGTCAATGTAATCAAACTAAAACAACCACAAATGGCAAATAGAATCTACATTCAATAGAAACCAAAACCGAACATTAAAATAAACAAATCACCTCTAAAATCGATCCTCTTATGCACGAAATGCATATCCAACACTCCACAAACTTTTTTGAACACTCTTGGTCACAAATAAACTAAATTCTAT
>JACCIX010001195.1:0-87897 GCA_025506515.1 Flaveria trinervia | reverse complement strand
ATGAATATGATGTGCTGCCTTCTATGCAAGTCAGATTATGACTCTCATCCCCATTTGTTCTTTGAGTGCAATTACTCTTCACATGTATGGAATTTGGTTAAGGGTAAGGGGTTCATGCAACATAGTTCTCAGTCATTGCAAGATATCATTCGCTACATTAGATCAAACTCTAGAACCCTTCCGGCTATCATTCAGAAACGAGTAGTGTCAGTTGCAGTATATTTTATATGGCAGGAACGAAATAAAAGAACATTTGATAATAGCAATCGTTCTCCTGCAGTATTGTGTGATACCATCCTAGCTACTGTTCGGCTAAGACTTATGGGTCTCAAATTCAAGAATAATGAGAGAGTCCGAAGTACCCTAGCGATCTAGAATGTGGATAGTTTAACTATATCGGATGATTGAGGCTGAAGTCCAAGACTAATGATTACTTCTATAGACTTTGGTTCTTTTGGCATTGTTAGTTTAGAGTAATGTTTGGTTTATTGCTCTTTGGATCTAGTTGCTTGTTTACATATATTGGGGGGATGTCCAATATATGAATTAGTGTTGGACCCATCTACACTACTTGTTCATAGTCTGTTCTTATAATACAAATATCACCAGGGTAACCCTTTACCCAAAAAAATGAAAGCAATGAGATGTCAAACAAAGACGCAATGCACGATCGGTGAAAAAGAAGTCAAATCAAGATAACATGACCAAGTAAATAAGATATACATGTATTTTAATGAAAAGTATACAACTACAAATTGGTGCATCAAAGTATACACGAAAGCTTAACTAATTACATGGGAAAGGAACTATTTATATCAAAACACTAAAGAACAATAGTTCTCGCATGGATACGTTTTTGCTTTTCGTAACAATGTCTAATGCTATAGAGTTTTGATTCTCAATGCTTCTGAACAAACTCGTGAACCAATATAATCAATTCTCATTATAACAATCAATTGAATCACACTAATCATTCACAAATGAAACATATTATATTTTGTATCAATTGAAACCAAAAGCGAACATGAAACCACAAGTACAAGCCTTCAAATCAATCCACTTTTGCCCAAAACACTTCGAGAACACTCCACAATCAACTTCATACACTCTTGCCACAAAAATCCACAGAATCAATTAAAATGACAATATTGGATCAACAGTAATATTTTAATCACCATTGAGGCAATGAAACCAGGTGTAAAGAAGCAAGAAAGTACGCGTATTCACTAAATAAGAATCGAGAATCAAATTATATGAACGTAATGAAAGTAATGAGACGTCAAAGGCAGACGCGATGCGTGAATGATGTAAAAGAAGTCAAATCAGGGTAACACGACCAAGAAAATAAGATTTACTGGTATTTTAATCACAAGTATACAACTAAGAATTGGTGCAATAAAGTATTCACAAAAACTTAACTAATTACATAAGACAGGAACTATTTATACCAAAAAACTATAGAACAATAGTTCTCGCATGGATACTTTTTGGCTTTTCGTTACAACGTCCAGTGATATAGAGTTTTGATTCTCATGGCTTCTGAAAACACTCGTGAAACAATATAATCAATTTGATTATAACATCATTAGAATCACACTACTCATTCACAAATGGATAGTAGTATGTTTTGTATCAATTGAAACCAAAAGGGAATACGAAACCACAAGTACGAGCCTTGAAATCAATCCACTTCGGCCCAACACACTTCAAGAGCACTAAACAACCAATTTCGCCACACTTGCCATAAAAGTCCACGAATCAATCAAGATGACAATATTGGATAAACAAAATAGTTTATTGACCATCAAGGCAAGGAAACCAGGTGTAATGAAGCAAGAAAGTACTCGTTTTCATTGAAGAAGAATCGAGAATCAAATTACATGCGTGGAATGATAGTAATGAGACGTCAAACACAGACGCGATGCGTGAACGATGTAAAAGAAGTCAAATCAAGGTAACACAACCAAGAAAATAAGATTTACTGGTATTTTAATCACAAGTATACAACTAAGAATTGGTGCATCAAAGTATTCACAAAAACTTAACTAATTACATAGGACAGGAACTATTTATACCAAAAAACTATAGAACAATAGTTCTCGCATGGATACTTTTTGGCTTTTTGTTACAACGTCCAGTGATATAGAGTTTTGATTCTCATGGCTTCTGAAAACACTCGTGAAACAATATAATCAAATTTGATTATAACAATCATTGGAATCACACTAATCATTCACAAATGGATAATAGTATGTTTTGTATCAATTGAAACCAAAAGGGAATACGAAACCACAAGTACGAGCCTTGAAATCAATCCACTTCTGCCCAACACACTTCGTGAGCACTAAACAACCAATTTCGCCACACTTGCCATAAAAATCCACCAAATCAATCAAGATGACAATATTGGATCAACATAATACTTTATTGACCATCAAGGCAAGGAAACCAGGTGTAATGAAGCAAGAAAGTACTCGTTTTCATTGAAGAAGAATCGAGAATCAAATTACATGCGTGGAATGATAGTAATGAGATGTCAAACAAAGACGCAATGCATGAACGATGAAAAAGAAGTCAAATAAAGGTAGCACGACCAAGTATATAAGATTTTCTTGTATTCTAATCACAATTATGAACCTACGAATTGGTGCATCTAAGTATTCACAAAAGCTTAACTAATTACATTGGACATGAACTCTTTATACCAAAACACTAAAGAACAATAGTTCTCGAATGGATACTTTTTTCCTTCTTGTATTAATGTCCAATACTGTTAGGATCTGGTATTTGACCAAACACCAACTAATTAACGTGTTAAACCAAACCAAATAGTGCGGAAGCCTATTTGACTGGCGGTCCAATCAATGAGAACGCACATAGAAACAATAAAGTATTGAATCTAATGTCAAGAACCGATTAGGAATTGATCTACAGCATTCTATGAACTTGGGGTACAAACTTAGAGGCTTCTGGACGGCTAGGGTACGTCTGGAGTCGAAGTGGATTTTATGCTTACGTTTTTCCACGAATTAGGTGGTATTTATAGGTTAGGGTTGCTCATTCGGGCAACTGAACCATTAGCATGGTTCATTCGTGTGATTGAGCCATGCGGTAGATCCATTCGCACGACTGAGTGTTCAGTCGTGCGACTAAGTCAGACGCATGAAGTTGTTCAGGTGTATGAACTATTTAGGCGCATGGACACTCAGTCGCATGGCCATTCGGATGCATGACCACTGTTGTGGCGCATGGTCCAGTCGGACGCATGAGAACTTCACTTAACCAAGTTTGAGTGTATTCATTATTATAACATTATGCATATCAATTCAAACAATCACAAACCTATATAATCAAGTCAATATGCGTTAAACAACTCATTAATGAAATATTAAACAAGAAAAATCACAAACAATATTCTCATTTCATTAAGTACCCCATATTACATAAGTGCAAGACATTCAAGACATATACATTGATCTCAGGATCTAGGTACATATATGTATCAACAAACTCCCCCTTGGACCTAGATCTATCTATTGTCTAACATCTTTCATGATTTCCTCAAACTTCTTGTACTTAGCTTCTTTGGTGACTCCTGTGTTTATCTCAAAGGCAAAACAGAGTCTTATCACTTTCTGGAACTGTAAAGCTTGTACAATATCCTGTGGGTTGTAGAACAGTGGCCACTTGTATAAAGTATAAACATCTTGTGCTGACAAGTTGGTGAGTCACATTGGGTCAAACACCCTTATGGTTCCATTGTGCCATTCCTGTTCAAGACTATCATGGCCTCTCCCATTCTCCAATCGTAGTACCACCATTTGAAGTGTGGAGTGAAGTCCTGTGGCATCTCACATAGTGGGATCTTTGACATTGTACGTGGTGGACTCCACTTCAGCACTACTCTAGGTTTGCCAGTTATGGCATCAAGCTCAGATCTTCTGATGTACCTCGTTGGATGTTGAGGTTTGAAGTTGACCCATCTGGTGTGGTACTCCCTCTTTAGAGCAGCTTCAAACCAGCCTGACATTTTACGAGGGTCAGCATATAGCAAGATTAGCTTTGCTAACTGGTTGAGCTCAAAACCTAGAAGAGTCTTCATGTGGAAATCTGAAGTACTTAATCCCTTCTCACATTTAATCGTGTAAACGTTGAGGTTTGCAAAATGTGCCTACGCTATGATCCTGCATGTCACCTTTTAATGTTTCTTGACCTTATACAGTTTTGTGTAGACATTTGACGTTGTAGCACTGTGTTGGGCTCTTATCTCTTCAAAACATGCTGCCCATTCAGCCTTTTTGATGTTGACTTCAGCGTCTGAGGCTTGGGCCTTCTCTTTATCCTTTTCTGACTCTTGCTCCATTTTATCCAGAGTCTTAAAAGTGTCACTGACAAGAGTTTCTCCCAAATTTGGAATGACATTTCCCTCATTGTCAATGTACTCTGGATAGTGTTGTGTAGTGACATCTTCAATCTCGATCTCATCAACATCCTGAAGCTTATCTTCACTCTCCTTTTGCACAGTTGGAGCATCTTTCACAATCTCATCAGGATTGAGTTGGAACATTTCAGCCAGTTGCTCGTGGGTGAGATCATGAATTATTTCTCCTTCTTCAGGAGCGTAATTCACCGATCTCCTGACAATCCCCTGCAGATCAAGAATCATTGTGAGTTGAGTCTTGATCTGTTGGAGGGGAGCAACATCATATTCATCTCCTTGAAAATTAGGATCTGCTTGATTTAAAACATGTAACACATCAATCATTAGTCAACAATCAAGGCAGTAAACATCAATAATAATCATAAACATTAATTACATTTATTAGATATAGTATTCAAATACACATGATTTAAATAGCATAACAGCTATGCATTACTCTTGTCTTGAATAGCTGATGTGTCAGTAGGATCAGCAGAAGATGATGGGCTCCTTGGTCTTGATTTTTCTTTGTGCACCTCTCTTGACCTTGAGCTGATGTAGATGCACCTGCATCTCCTTCTTCATCATCATCATCACGACATCATCACCTACATCAGTGTCATCCCCTTGATCATCACAGTCATCATCATCCACATCATCCCTGTCATCGTCATTACCATCATCTCCATCTCCTTCTTGGATCTTTAGGGGCTGATCTTTGGATCCCTTCAGTCTCAGCATAAGCTTCTTGTTCTGGGCCTCTAAATCTTGTATCCTCTTCTTCCTCGATCCAGTCAAGGAGGATGCTCCCCCTAGAGCACGGCCTGCCAGATCAAGAGTATAAGTAGGATCATCATTAGTCTCTCCCAATCCGCCTGGGCATTCACCAACCACCCGGAGCCCTCGTTCTATGGGAACGACTTTACTACCCACAGTCCGAGTTAGAGCTCCTCATATGAATCCTTCTCTTCCTCACCAGGCATGAAACCCTGGAGGAATCCAGCTGTCTCAGCAATATCTCCAGTGGGGGCAGATGCTGGAGATACAGTCTCAGTAGTGGGGTCACTTTGTCAAGTAGGCAATGTATCTCCTACATCCCCGCTATCATCATCATCATCAGATTCATGCTCTGGGAGCTGTAGCTGCTCGTTGTCAGAGTCGCTGTCTGTGTGATGCCACTTACGTCTGCTTGGTGCCACATAACTCTCATTAGCCAGATGGCCTATCAGTCTCTTCACCTGGGGCTTTACTTGCTTACCCCGGTAGACTCTCACACGACCCAGGGTCGTATCGTCCATGATCTCTAAGACCACAGCATCGTGGCTTTCCTTGGGAAGTGATGGCAGCTTCTCATTAAAAATCAGCTGCAAGAATCTGGGGTACATGCAAAAACCCTCCTTACCCTTGCCTCCAGATTCTCTACAAGGTAAGAGAAGATCATGCTCGAGAAGCTGAAGGGGTAGTTCAGCACCAGTGCCACATAGGCATTCTGGATCTGGTCTGAAAGATCATCAAACCCACCTCTTCTAGAAACGATGCACTTCAGTATGACATGTGCCAAGTACTTGTACTAGGGACACAGGTTGCTTTTGTTGAGAACACCTGAGTTGATGTCCCCAGCGTAATTAATCCTCGAAGAGCATCCTCTTACTATCAATGGCTGTAGCTTGGTGGATGATCAGTATCGTCCCCCAGCTCAAGTACTCTCTGAATATCGGCAGCAGTGATCTCAATAGCCATCCCACAGATAGAGCTTCGTATGCTATACGGCTCTTGTGATCGATCAACAGAAGCATTCTCCCCAAATGCCTGGTGTAAAGACCTGTAGGGAGTGCATGGAGTAGAAATGGCCTTGTGGATCCTTGATCGCCTAAGAAACGCGATAATCTCTGTAAACTCGGCGCCATTCGAGTAGTATGGTCTAGATAAGCACACATGTAGTGCTTAGGGTTGATAGACCATCTAGCAGCCATCAATCTGAAACACAAGACACATAATCATTAGATACTCACATAACACTTACCGGTTCTAAGTAACTTGATAACATTCATTCTAATTCATTCATGCGAATGAATTATGCGACTGAGTTCAGTCGGCTATTCTATCACGCGACTGGACTCATTCGGGTGAATGAACATGCAACTTAGTTCAATCGGTTGGCTGAGCCTACGATTGATTCAGTCGGCCGACTGAGCTCATTCGTATGTCACATTCGGCTGATTGAGCTATTCCGCCGGCTCAATCGTGCGATTGGAGTTCATCCAGACGACCAGCCGCATGACCCACTGTTCGATCGACTGAGGTTCGAATCTTGACCAATTCATAAAATTAAACGTGGTTTAATGGTTCTTTAGACTCGCAATCTCGTAACTAACGACCTATTAAACTTAGTTTTAACATTTTACTTAGTTTTAGTAGGTTATTAGGTCATTTAAAGATTAGGTTCTTGTTTCAATTGACCATCACAAATTAGGGCACCATTTCTCCGGATTTCTATGAGATTTCATCTCAAAATACCTGTATAGATGCAAACACACTTCAGAAGATCAAGAAAGAAGTATAATCGAGGTCTAAAGAAATTTGGGCGGAGTAACAGTATGATGTGCGATTTAAGGGCGATTGGGAGTGGTGAGAAGAGTGCTATCGACTGTGTCCCTTTATATACTGAATTTGAGTTCAATCGGCCGACTGGACTCATTCGCTCATTTCATTCGGGCGAATGAAGCTCAGTCGGCCGACTGATCCCACATCTCCTATAATATTATCCAATGGATGATAGACGTTTAGACGTGATCCAGGAGTTGTTCGAACAACCACCTCAGAGTCAAGATTATGAGCATTTTGTTCTAGGTCGGAGGCAGTCGGAGTCTAAGGTTGTGATGATTCTGAAGTATCACTAGCCGATGTTGTTGAACTTTGTGGTAGTCAGAACCTGTACAACCTGGTTGATCTGATCATTTTCTTCATTATCTTCATCAGAGGAAGAATCACCACATCAACCGCTCCCCCTGAGTTGGTAGTATCATGACTTGTTGAATCTTGAGATGGTGTGTTCAAGACATCGTACATCATCTTGTTTGCCAACTCGTCTTCTGAGGTGGGAACAGGTATGTTGAAGGTCTTGAAGAATACATCATAGTCGAACAAGTAGGCAGGCCCTTTTCCAGGTGGTGTGAGATATCTCTGAACATCAACACACCACACCTCTACTTGGCCTGTTGAGTTGTTAAACCCTCTTGTTCGGTATATTGTATCCTAGAAAGATACTTCATCAATCTACTCACTGAATTTTCCCTCCCGAGTCTTCTTCAGTAGG
This sequence comes from Flaveria trinervia, assembly GCA_025506515.1. Lineage (NCBI taxonomy): Eukaryota > Viridiplantae > Streptophyta > Magnoliopsida > Asterales > Asteraceae > Flaveria > Flaveria trinervia. Next base: position 80,161 of record JACCIX010001195.1, on the reverse strand, counting down.
GTGCACGGAGCGCCAAATGGCTCGAGATATTCCAAGTTAGGTTTACGTCGTTGTAATAACTCGTAGCACGTTTTACCATGCCGTTTTACTACCAAGACTCGATTAAGAGTATAACATGCATTTCCCACAGCTTCATTCCAAGTTGGATAGGCAGTTTCGAGTCTGCCAACATAGTTTGTGCCATCTCTATCAAGCTGCGGTTCTTTCGTTCAGCAACGCCGTTCATCTGAGGGGTATAAGTCGAGGTAATTTGATGTACAATTCCCTTTTCCTTGCAATAGGCCTCCATCCACTGATTCTTAAAATCGGTTCCATTGTCTGAGCGCACGTGTCGTACCTTCAGCTTGTATAGGGATTCCAGTGTAGTTACCAATTCCTTGAAGGATTCATATTTCTGATTTGGATTTTAGAAACATTACCCAAGAGAACCTTGAGTAGTCATCTGTAACTACATAGCAATACAAGTCGCCAGCGATGCTTCTTATACTGACTGGACCAAACAGATCCATGTGAAGAAGCTCAAGAGGAAGTTCTATAGAATGAACTTTCTTCTCCTTATGAGATTTCTTCGTCTATTTGCCCTTTTTGCATGCAACACAGAAATCCGGGAGTTGAAAGTTTTTGACATTTACTCCTCTCACAAGATCATTCTGGATCAAGTGATTCATTTTTCTAGGATTTATGTGTCCCATTCTCCTATGCCAAGAGATGGAGTCCTTCTCAGTAGCTTTGGACAAGAAGCATTGGACTTCACGATCCGTTGTGGAGGCCTTTGAGAGATCCAAGACATAAAGATCATTATATCTTGAAGCTGACATTAGGATCTGATCCTCCAGGATCATGTAGTCTTACTTTAGAACGTAACACTTCTGGTTGTCAAAAACTACCTTGAATCCTATATCCCAAATTTGAGAGACTGAAAGCAAGTTATTTTGTAATTGTTGGACATAGTTTACCTTATCAAACTTAACCTTCTCATTTCCCACTTCTCCTTGCACTGTGATATAACCACCTTTGTTTCCAGCAAATGAAACATGCCCTCCTTTAATTTGTCTGACTTTTGATAAGAGAGTTCTGTTCCTTGTCATGTGCCTGGATGCTCCGCTATCAACAATCCACGTGTTAGTCTCAGCACTATAGCGAACACCCTGCACATTCAATGAAAACATTAGTTCATGTTAGGAACCCAAGCCTTAATTGGCTTGGGTTTCCCTAAGGCATCACATATCACAAACTCAACCCACTGACCATTTGAGGTTAAGGATTGATCAGAATTCTGTTTGTCCTCATTTTCAGGCACTGAGGAGGTTTTTTCTTTCCATAATCCGGATTTCTGTAAGGCCTGTTTATGATAAACAGACAACTGGCTCATGGGTTGAACTTTGGGTTCACTATCCCTTTTAGGAGGCGTCACTGAGTTCTTGTTAAAAGATCTAGATGTAGATGCAGAAAGTTCAAATTTCTTCCTTGGTGTATAGTAATAAGGATAATGAGACGCTATATGACCATATTCTCCATAACTATAGCATTATCTGCTTTCAACTTTACGGTTTATTTGTTTTGGTGGAGATTTAGATGTCACACGGTCAACCTTAATGTGTTTGGACTGAGACACTACTTTGTTAGATGTATGAGTTGGTTTTATAAACTTAATTTCTTTACATGGTTTTACATCTTTAATCTCTTGTTTCCCTGGACTGTGACATGATGCACATGATTGATTAGATTTTATAGTCTTTTTAGGTTCTTGTTTGACTTTGTTTGACCCTGACTTTAAACTAATTTTTTCAAATTCTTTTTCCAGGTTAGCACATGGCATCTTTCCTCTTTCCATTGAAGTGTCCTCTTGTTGTTTAGAATTGGATTCTCTGGTTTACTTATGGAATCTGGATCATTAACAAGAGGAGTAGACACCACGTGATCCTTGATGGGGTTATTGTTAATTGGTTTACTTTTGGTGTTCATCAAGGTCTCAGGTGGTGGTGGAACCACTTTGTATCCCAGTCCCTCCCCATTATTTCTCTCTCACTAAGTGTTGGACAATGTGTGATGAGCTTATCCAACTATGTAGTTTTTGTTTTAATGAATTGACTTCTACTTCTAAAACTGTTTTTGCTTCTTAGTGTCTTCAAGAGAGTTCAGATGGTACCTAATGTCATTTTCTTGGTTAAAGGCAACTACCTCAGTTTCCCTAAGTTTTTTAGTTAATAAGTCTATCTTTTCCTTGTAACTATGCTCGTTTTGTTTCAACACTCTATTTGCTTCTGTGCACAGTTCCAGATCCTTTACTAAGCTATCATTATGATCTAATAGCCTTGCAAATTTTGAATCTATAAATTCTCTGAATTTATTACATTCTAAGAAAGCATGGTTATTAAACAGTTGGTCAGTAACACTTACCTGAGATGTTGAAGAAGAATCAGTCATGAGTGCTGACTCGGTTCTCTCTGGTTCTGGTGATTCACATCATGATGTAAATTTTTCTTCTTCAGGCAGGTAGTTGACCACATTTGTAGTATCTTCAGAATTTGACATCGCGAGCTCTACTGCTATATCTCCTTCACTTGCAGAATCGTCATCAATATCCTCCACACTAGATATATTGGACTCTCCTGGTGAGACGAACCGAAAGCTCCAGTCCTGTCCTTCATCCTTATTAGCAGTTAAGGCTTTTGGATCCTTACTTGATGAATCAGAATTACTAGATGTGGCCTTGTCTTGATGATTAAATAATGAGAAGGGATTGCCATTACCTGTCTTCTTTGGTTTAATACACTCCCTCTTGAAGTGTCCCTTCTCACCGCAGTTGGAACATGTAACCTTTGACTCATCAAACCCAAAGGTTGTGTCTTTTGTGGCAACCAGGTTTGTCCGGTCTTTTTGACAAACTTTTTAGCTCATCGGACAACACTTGCCAAAGCCTACATTATGTCCATACGTTCCAACTCCATTTCATCCACCTGCTCATAATCTTCATCTTTCAGGTGGCAATTACCTATCTTTCCAGCAATTAATCCATCGTAGGATTGAACCACCGCAACTAAAAGGTCCATATGTTCTATGGCAACCTCCACAATTACATTCCCGAGGTTGTCGGTTTTAAGCTTTGCTGCATTAGCTTCAGGTATCATATATTGGGTGTTGGACGACCCTGACATTTCGGATCCTGAAGTTGACGGTTGTGCTGGAACTGTTGCGCTTGAGATGAAGGCAGTTTGCAGTGGTGCTCCAGATGTCTTGATTGAAGGAGTAGCATTGTAGAGTTCAGGATTCTGATCGTAGTTAGCCTTTTGGGCTCGATACTTCATCCTAAGCTCCTCTTCTCTCAGTTTCAGAATGAAGTCATTTATATCTAACTTTGAGAGCATTCCATTCTGTCTGAGATTTGAAACAAACGAATCCCAATTTTTCTGGTAATCCATCACAAAAGTTGGATACCTTATCCTCTATCGAAGTAACCACTCCATGAGTGTGCATCTCACTCATCAAGTGGTAGAATCTATCGATCATATCATCAAGGCCTTCTTTTCCCATAGAAGAGAAGTTGTCAAACTCCTTCTTCAAGGCTTTTTCCTTGATAGCCTTCAGAGAGGCATTTCCGTCACACCTCTTCTCCAACGCATCCTAAAGTTTCTTTGCTTGAGTATACTTCGAATATTGATGGAAAATATCCTTTGGAATAGACTGAGTAAGCAAGGCGTAGACTTTCTTCTCAGTGTTGTGTTTTACCTTTTGTGCATCTGACATGGCACTTAGAGTAAGTTTTACTCCGTCAGCTCCTACTGGCATGTTGTACCCCGACTCTATTGCCTCCCACAAATTTGTGTCCACTCCATTTAAGTAGATTTCAAAACGTTGCTTCCATTATGGGTAGTCCTCTAACGTAATAACTTTTGGGGGTTTATTGTGAATCCCCACTTCGTTCTCCAAAAGCAGTAGATTCTAAATACGTGGTCTCTACTTGTTGTGTGTGCTGAAAACTGGTCCTTCATTTCACTTAACTTTACTATTTAACAAACTGCTGATGAATGCAAATGAAGGTATGCGATTGGGCTTATTCGGGCGATTGAACAAGTGCGGATGGTTTAATTGTGCGACTAAACAAATACGGATGAGTCAGTCGTCCGAATGAACTAATTCGATTGAGCAGTCCGAATGAAGATCTCAGTCGTACGAATGAGGGTACGGATGAGTCCAATCGTGCGATTGAAGAATGCGAATGAACTCAGTCGTGCGATTGAGCCAATCGTGCGACTAAAACTGCTGAAGTTTGATAATTTGTAGGTTAAACTTGTTTTGGCCGTAAAAACTCGAATTTTACCCAACCTAATAGCCGTATGCTGGAAAAACTACACTTTTTGATCAGGAACGTCTAAGACTCTGTTAGACACAAAAGGAATGTGTGTTTTGATGCAAAAACACAATTTTTGTGTCAAAACTATTGAATCAACACGTAATCAAGAGCCTATTCTTTGTTACCACTTGTTAGGATCTGGTATTTGACCAAACACCAACTGATTAATGTGTTAAACCAAACCAAGTAGTGCAGAATCCTATTTGATTGGCAATCCAATCAGTGAGAACGCACGTAGAAACAATAAAGTATTGAATCTAACGTTGAAAACCGATTAGGAATCGATCTACAACGTTTTATGAACTTGAAGTACAAACTTAGAGGCTTCTGGACGGCTAGGGTACGTCTGGAGTCGAAGTGGATTTTCTGCTTACATTTTTCCACGAATTAGGTGGTATTTATAGGTTAGGGTTGCTCATTCGGGCAACTAAACCATTAGCATGGTTCATTTGCGGTTGATCCATTCGCACGACTGTGTGTTCAGTCGTGCGAGTGAGTCAGACACATGAAGTTGTTCAGGCGTATGAACTATTTAGGCGCATGGACACTCAGTCGCATGGCCATTCGAACGCATGACCACTGTCCGGGCGCATGGTCCAGTCGGACGCATGAGAACTTCACTTAACCAAGTTTGAATGTATTCATTATTATAACATTATGCTTATCAATTAAAACAATCACAAACCTATATAATCAAAACAAATCACAAACAAATATTCTCATTTTATTAAGTACCCAATATTACATAAGTGCAAGACATTCAAGACATATTACATTGATCTTAGGATCTAGGTACATATTCAACAAATACCATAGAGTTTAGATTCTCAAGGATTCTAAACACACTCGTGAACCAATATATTCAAATCTGATTAAAACAATCATTGGAATCACAATAATCATTCACAAATGGATCATAGTATGTTTTGTATCAATTGAAACCAAAATCAAACACGAAACTACAAGTATGAGCCTTAAAATCAATCCACTTCTGCCCAAAACACTTCGAGAGCACTCCCCAATCAACTTCGCATACTCTTGCCAAAAAAATCTACCAAATCAATCAAAATGACAATATTGGATCAACAAAATATTTTATTGATCATTAAGGCAAGGAAACTGATTTAAAGAAGCAAGAAAGTACTCGTTTTCATTGAATAAGAATCGAGAATCAAATTACACAGATGAAATGAAAGTAATGAGACGTCAAACAAAGACGCAATTCGCGATTGGTGAAAAAGAAGTCAAATCATGATAACACGACCATTTAAATAATATATACTTGTATTCTAATCAAAAGTATGCAATTACAAATTGGTGCATCAAAGTATCCACAAAGGCTTAACTAGTTAAATGGGAAAGAAACTATTTATACCAAAACACTAAAGAACAATAGTTCTCGCATGGATACATTTTTGCTTTTCGTAACAACGTCCAATGCTATAGAGTTTTGATTCTCAAGGCTTGTAAGCCCCCTCGAGAAGCAATATAATCAAATCTGATTATAACAATTATTGGAATCGCACTAATCATTCACAAATGGAACATAGTATGTTTTGTATCAATTGAAACCAAAATCGAACACGAAACCACAAGTATGAGCCTCAAAATCAATCCACTTCTGCCCAAAACACTTCGAGAGCACTCCACAATCATCTTTGTACACTATTTGTAAGGCCCCGTTCACAGGACGCTTACAGGTAACTAATCATCGCTCATGAAACATATAATTACAATTAACTTTCATAAAACATTGCAGCAGAACATTAAAATAACTTTTCATTTCATTATAAATGCTTTTGCAAGTTAATACAATCATTCATTTAGAAACATCGTTCACTCGCATTACAATGCATAAACATTATACAAAAGAATGCCATCCAAAAGAGCCAAGTAGCCACCCCGTGCTCCTCAGCAACCTTACCTGCCAACTGGAAAATGCATAAAAAGTCAGCGTTGATGAGTGAGTTCTAGTTTTAAGTATAACATAATTTAGTTTCATTAAAACCTACTATACTTTTGCATGTGGCCACACTTCATACGTACACATAGATAACATCATTATTATCTTCATCATTCATTCATTAACTGTCATTCATTCATGCTTTATTACTTTCATTCATGCGTTTATCATTACTTCTTTTCATTCCATCACAAACCATGAACTTTACCATACCGTCATACATAAAGCTGGTACTCAGCCGGGGTCTATATAGACCCACCGTCATGGCGCACAGTAGCCTGGCCACAGTACCTAGGGTAAATTCAGGTGTACCATTGTCATGTGCTATACCCACCATCATGCTTAAAGCTGATACTGGGCCGAGGTCTATCATAGACCCCCCGTCATGGCACATAGTAGCCTGGCCACAATATCTAGGGTAGCGAAAAAGGTTCTATACAAATGGTCGGTAATAAAGACGGACCCTAGTGTGCATCCTTCTAGGGTAGCTAACCCACACACCATTGAACTAACATCCTTCATTGGGCGTGTTTCGATATACAAGGCTTGCAAGACTTACTTTACTTTCCTTCATTCATTAATGCATGCATTCTTTCATTATGTTCCTCTTTTCATTATCTTCCACTTTACGTTACATAATACTTTCATTTCATTCATTAACATTCAACATAAAGCCGTGGGAAAATAAACATACAATATAAGGAACATCAACATACACAGTCAACATCATCATACAGGGCATCATACATACAGAACATACATCATACATACCTGTGACAACCGACCTCGAAGTCATTATTCTAACCCTAATCTACTTGCATTATTACCCGTCTTATGAGTACTAATAATAGAAACAATCTAATTCTATTGGTGATTTTAGAATCATCTTTTGCTATTTGTTCCATTTTATGATTTTATATGATTTTAGTGACTTTTACTTAATTTGAGTTTTACCTTTTTGAACTTAGTGTTCCGGGAAAGTCAATTAGTCACCCTTACGACGAAATCAATTTATTAGCAAAACAATTAAAATGTGTGCATACATACACACTTGTAAATTCTTGGTTCATGCATGCATGGACATGCACAAGACACACACAACACAAAATATACCAATAATATCTATACTACACTACAAAATTATACCATTTAATAATTATTTTAGATTAAAATTTAAAGATATTAACCCCACATAGAGCCAAACTCGGCCGCCCCCTCTCCCCCAATCACCACACTTCTACACCACTACACACCACCACCTTCAACCCTCCACTCCTCATTCATGCAAGCATTTCCAGCTCTCTCACTCTCTCACTCTCTTATGTCGGATTCTCCCCAGAAAAACACACACACACACACCATGGTTTTAAACACCATTGCAGCCCCATATTCGAAGAACAACACCATACATCCATCGGCCAAGCTCAAAGAAGCGAGAAGGTGCCATTTTGTGAAGATTGGTGCTTGAATCTTGCAAGTATGAGATCCTACAGTACTTGTTCGAGTTTCTCGAGCCTTTTTCAAGGATTCCCAGACCACTCTCGACCATCTACACACTCCAAAACTTGAACAATACCAAGTGTCAGCTTCTTGTCACCCGAAAATGGTCATTTCATGTGTTTTCTTAACTTTTCTTTTAAAAACACCTCCTCTCTTTGTTGTACCAGAAACCCAACACCATCATCTTGTTCCTGAGGAGCTTTCAACTTCACAAAAGTATCTCACACATTATATTGGCCATTCTTGATTAGGATCAATTGAGCTAATCTGTGATGATATCTGAACACAATTCAAGAAAACACATAAAAGTAATCGAATTCAAACAAGATATTAACAAATTCACAGTTTCATTAATATCATGCAAAGACATTACAAGTAAGAGTAGTTCGTTCACTATCTTCAAAACTCTACTACTAACTAACAATCTAAGCTATTTATAATGAAACACAAAGGAACTAACAATTATAGAAATAGTCCCTATACTATTACAAAATGTTAAAAGACAACTAAAGACAACTTGTTAATCTTTCTTAGAGCACTAACAACATGTTAATCTTTCACAAAATTACAAGTTTGCTTGTTCTGATTTACTCCTTGTTGTTCTCTCATTCAATGGACCAATAATCTTGGAAATTGGATGATTCTTGTGAATATGAGATGTTGGAATCTCATCACATTGAATATTAACATCCAAATTTGTTTGGTTTAAGTTGGAGAGCTGATGTAACAAGTTAGAAGAATATGGATTAAAATTTGGAACTTGAGTTGGTGAGTTAATAAAGTAATCAAAGTTACCAGTATCAACTACATCACCGGTTGCACGAAATTATTACCATCATTAGGAAAGGTTGCGATCCTTCTTGATCAATTGAGACCGAATGATTTGAAGCTGAATTAGCATGATCATTTTCATTATTCGTATGATGAATCCTTGACAAATGATAAAAATGGGTAGTTTGAGCTTGAATCATCTGGGTCATGAGAATCTGAGTCCTCACTAAAAGATCCAAGATCTCCTCTAGAGTTCTTTTTACCTATAGAATCAAAACAATTTGATTGAGTAAAACAGTTAGATTGAAAAGAGTTTGATAATGAATCTAAATCAAATAACCATGCAGGATCATTTGCAATAGATGGAAAAGAATTTTCCAGAAATTTAACATTGAATGTTTCAAGAATTATATTTGTCCTGAGTTGTACACTCGATAGGCTTTTGAAACAGAGGAATATCCAACGAAAAATCCATTATCAGATTTTGCATCAAATTTTCCTAATTGATCATTTGAATTAAGAATCATAACAGGACAACCAAACGATTTTAGAAAATTTATGTTCGGTTTCCTGCCAAACATTAACTCATAGAAGTTTTCATTTTATCTTTCACAATTAAGGTTCTTTCTGAACAAAACACGCAGTTGATATAGCTTCATCCCAAAAGTTATAGGAATCTTTGCATCAGCTAACATAGAACGAGCAGCTTCAATCAATGTGTTGTTCTTCCTTTTAGCAACACCATTTTGTTGAGTTCTGGGAGCACTGAACTGATGAGCTATCCCTTTCTGAGCACAAAACATTTCAATGTTAGCATTTTGAATTCCGTTCCATTATCACTTCTTATTATATTCACTTTTTTCTAATTGATTTTCAACTTTAATGATAAATTCTTTTAGTAATTCAGCCGTTTTAGATTTAGCATACAAAAAGAAAACCCATGAAAATCTTGTATAGTCATCAATGATAACTAAACAATATGATTTTCGTCCAATACTCTTGACATTTGTTGGTCCAAAAAGATCCATATGTAACAAGTGAAGAGGTATGGAAGTTGAGTTTATGAGTTTGGTCTTATAAGATGCTCTGTGGTTTTCCCTTTAAACATGCTGAGTAGTGATCAGTTGTTGCAAACTTCTTAGATGGAAGTCCAATAACATGATTTCCTGATACAAGCTTGTTTATATTCTTGAAATTTGAATGTCCAAGACGTGTATGCCAAAGATGGCTTTCATCATTTGATGCTTTAGCAATTAGGCAAGTTGTTTCGGTTGAAGGATCGGCATGAGACATATCTAGTTTGTATACATCTCTATCCCTTTCAACTGTAAAATTACCCACTCTTTGCTTATCTGAAAACCTAGCTTCAAAACCTAACAGAATGAATCATCAAAAAGAACAAAATATGATTTATCACAAATTTAGGATACACTTAAAAGATTAAAGTTCAACTATGACCAATAGTTGACTTTGTCAAAGCTTATTATCCCATTTGATACTGTTCCTTCTCCAGTTATTTTTCCTTCTCCAGTTATTTTTCCTTCTCCAGTTATTTTTCCTTCTCCAGTTATTTTTCCTTCTCCAGTTATTTTTCCACCAGCATCTCCACCAAAGGCGACATGTGTTCCATCTTTCAACTTAAAATCTTGTAACAACGCATGATTGCCTGTCATATGCTGGCTACACCCACTATCCACATACCATGTATTGAGTGGTCTTCTTGGGCGTACCTGCACAACAAGAAAATTAAGTTGATATATCCACCCAAGCCAAGATGGTCTTTCGTTTTCCAAATTTATCAACAATGGTAAATTGTTTGTAATGAAGATTGTTCAAATCAGGTTTATTCTTGATGAATTTACCAATCTTGTTTTGGAAATTGTTTGAGTTATTTTGAAAGCATTCATACCTTTTGATTTATCAATTTTTGACACAATTGATGAGTAGCATTTTTATTAGTCATTTTTACCGATCTTGTATGAATTGTTCTTGCACATTTTTAGATCTCACATAAATTTTCTTCTGGAAAGATCTCAAACCTAAAGAAGGTTGATTAGTTAATCTTTGAAATTTATGAGTTTGATTTCTCATAAATTGAGGATAACATAACCTTTGCTCCAGTTTGAGTTTGCAAATTCTCTTTTAGGTGATCTCATTCTAAAGTAACAGTTTGTAGTATTGTGAGTCCTCTCATCACAATAAGTACAGTATTTGTTAAAATAACAATCTTCTGTAGAATGATTTCTCATGTCACATATGTGACAGTACTTGTTGAAATAGCACTTAGCAGTATTGTGATTTTTCATATCACATATTTCACAATACTTTTGTGGAGTTTTAAACAACAGTTTGTTAACTTTTGACATTGACACTTTGTTCGATTCATTTTTATATTTTGGTGTCAAAAAGTTAAACTGTTGTTTTTCATGTTTCACATTTTGATGTTGTGTCATATTGTTTTTCATCTGTTTAACATGATCTTCCTTCTCGAATTTCTTATGAACAAATCTTTTTTCTACACCGGAAGTCTTAGAATCTGAAGTTGATTTCAGATCAGAGTGATATTTTTTCATAGAATTCACTTTGTTGTTTTGAGGAGAATTCATATTTAACAAACCTGCTCACACAAATTTTATCGGTTTGAGTTTTGTTGTTTGATTTGTTGCTTTGATCAACTTTTCTGAACTCTTGTTTTGTTCAGATTTGATTGATGAAGCTTTCTTTCTTCTCCTTTGGTTCTTTGATTTAAAAGAACTTGATTTATTTTTAGATTGAACATCATCAAAAGAAGATTCCTTTTCAGATTGAATTTGTTTGAGATTAATTGTGTTTGAATCTTCTGATGTTCCTACCTGTTGTTTGTCTTTGCTTTGAACTTTCACTTCTTCTAACACAGAATTAATTTGATCAGAAGTGTTTTGTTCTGATTTTTTAGGTTCATATGATTTTATTTTGATAGGATGACCATTTTTAATCTTTTCTTGATCATTTTCAACAAACACTTTTATATTTTCTTTTCTTCATCATAATTCTTGTTTTTGACTTGAAAAGCTTTAAGTTTAGCCTTGTTTTCAGGATAATGATCATGTGTATTGAAGTTCTCTTGTAAAGTGTTTGTGATAGATTCAGGCATATGTTCATGAGTGAAGCCTAATCCTGCTTTCTGTTTATCTTTCCTCTCACTTACCAGTTTTTCTACAATCATTTTTGAACTCTTAACTTTAGCAAGATCCATTTGAGTAGCAGCATGTGCTATCTTCTCCTCTTCAAGATTTTTAGTCATCTCTTCTAATTGTTTAGAAACGTTTTCTAATTCTTTTAGAGTTTTGTTCCATGAAGTTTGAAGAGAGATAATCTTTTGGTCAACTGTTTTATGATCAGCTTTCAATTTGTTATGCATTGATTCTTCTTGTTTGAGTTTCTCACAAATTTTATATGAGTATGTTCTGTAGTATTCAACATGTTCAAAGCATGATTTCGTGCATAGCTTTTCTCTCACTTCAGATGGCATTTCAGGAAATTTTGGAGATGAGGTTTCAAATTTTAAAGATGAAGTGTCAACCTTTGTTGATCAGACTGTGCCATAAGAGCTACTTCATCATTATCCTCCTTAGGATCTGATTTGTCACTCCAATCATAGTCATCTTCATCATTTTCACCTTCCACCTTTGGATCATTGTTTTCTGACCAATCTTCTTCCTGAATTTCTGCAATAAGAGATAAACTGGATGTTAAATCATTAGTAAATTGTTCAGCGTATGCACTCCAATCATAACCACCTTTAATGTTGACTACAAGAGCTTTCTTGGTTTCATCAGATGATTTTGCTTCATCTTTAAGCACAGGCATAGGAAGACTTTGATAAGGCTTTTGATAAGTCTTCTGAGCTTGTTGAAACCTTTGATTGCTTGATTGAGCACTTCCTCCATTATTTCTTGGAGCTTTGCATTCTCTTGAGAAATGGCCATAGCTATTATAGTTAAAACACCTAATTTTGACTTGTCAAATCCAACAGTCTTGTTAGCACTTGGCTTGTACTCCTGTTGACATATGAGTGTTTTTGTGTCCTGTAAGCAATCATTACCATTTGCCAATTTAAGTCCATTTCTTCCACATCTTCAGGATCCATTTCAAATAAATCCTGCAAAACAAGATCTAATTGAGTTAAATGGCTACCTTGATAAGCTTGAAAATTATCCATAAATGCAGTAAATGCAGTTTTTGATTCTTCATCCTCTAATAGGATGTTTATCACATCATTAACTTTGCTAGATTTAGCAGAGTTAGATGAAGAAATCTCTGATTGAACATTTGATGTTTGAGACTAAGATTTAGGAGGAGATTAAGAATGAGATTGTGTTGTGTAAGCAGGGGCACTAGTAAATGACGAGTCAGTGAAAAATCCTACTCCGACAAATAAATCTCCTTCTTCTTCTTTAACTTTCTCACTTTTTGCCATGAAAGCATTTTCAACTGTGTTTGCTGGAGAAGCAACAAACTGATACTGAGACATTGATGTTGCTCTATCATTGTTCCTTGAGCTTTCATCAATTCTCTACAGACTCAATCTTGGCAATAAGTAGATCTAAATCCATAGGAACTTCTCAATATGCTTTAGTAAGGTTACTGTTTGTTTCCATGATGATGGTAAAGCATTGAGTAGTCTAAGATTTAGATCTTCAAGATCAGGTTTAATACCAGCTGTTGTCATCTCAGTAGTAAGTTGAACAAATCAGTTCATCATTTGGTTTATAGTTTCTCCAGATAAATGTTGAAACAGTTCCAATTGCCTTTTCAACTTTTGTTTCTTGAGATTTTGAATCTCCTTTCCTTCTTCACATATTATTTGATACTATTATTATTATTATATGGTGAGGGCAGGGGTAAGAAGCGGAATTATCTGTCTTTAGACAATTGAATGAACCTATTTCAATTATTATTTGATACTATTATTATTATTAATATGGGGTGATGGCACCTTCCAACTTGTAAGAGCCTGACTCTGATTCAACTTTGCTGGATGATACTACTATCTCTATTTACTATGAACTGTTTGTTTGGATGCTAGGTTATTGGACTAGTTATATTGAATTGCCTTGTGTTATGTGATGCTTTGTATTTGGTCCGAGCCCCCTTCCTGATTGATTGTCTAACTGTTATGATATGCTTTGAATTGGACCTTGTAAGATTCACTTAGTGGGTTATATATATACATGCCATGATCCCTCTTCCCGAGGAATGGTATAATAGGGTATTGATGCATGAGCTATTCGAAACAAAATTTTGAGATGCTAAAGAAATCTATTTGTGATACTATTATAATGCCGACTAGGAGAGGAACACAATTTGGGTGGAGAGGAGCTACTAAGGGTTGCCGTGAGGGGGCTAAGCAAACCGGAAACTGTAACACCCCGAATTTTCTATTTAAATGAAAGGAAAAGAAAGGTAAATAGAAAGAATATGAATTGTGCACAAGTAGAGGGGGATAAAGTGTACAAAGTACAAATCATATTATTTTAAGATTTTAAAGGGGCATGGTCGCCCATATCAAAGCAGAAAGCTGCTTTGATTTCAAAGGAAGAGGAAGAGAGAGAGTGAGCCCGGTTCTAGAGAGAGAAAGACAAAGAAGAAGCTGGAAAGGTAAGTCTTCTCTTGTTTGAGCTCGGTTTCAGCTGAGTATTGAGTTCTTGACCGAAGTTTTGGTTGTTTAGAGTTTGTTTTCGGGATTCAAAGAGTTGAATCGAAGTGGGTCTTGAACTAGAAGAGCGTTGCTCAAAAGCTGCTCAAGGTGAGTTTCTAGAACCCCTCTTTTACCGATTTTCAACTGATTTGGGGCTATTATGCATACGATGTAAGAATCTTTTAAAAAATCTATGGGTTTACAGCTTTATGTTTGAATGTTGTATGTATGTATGCATGTTATAGTGTTGATTATGGGTTAGAGATGATGTTTAGCATACTTAGATGGCCTTAGTATATTAGATCTGTGTTTGGGTATGCTTAGAATGAGAATAAGGTGAAATTGGTAGCATAGAAAAGATTTCCGAATGTTTGATAAACATGAAGAGTGGTTCATGCGCACAAACAGTGGCCCATGCACCTAGCATGAGTGGTCAGACGCCTAAGTGTTGGCCATGCGCCCAAGAGTGGGTCGTGCGCCTAAACAGTGTCCTATGCGCCGACCATGTTGGCCATGTGGCTAAGTATTGGCCATGCCCCCAAGTGTGGCCATGCACCTAAATAGTGCCCATGCGCCCAAGTGATGGAATGGCTAAGTATGGACCATGCGCCTAAACATGCCCATGCGTCCCAGTGAATGAAACAACTAAGTATTGACCATACGCCTAAACAGTGCCCATGCGCCCAAGTGCTTGAAACGGCTAAGTGATTGGTGATGCGCCTGAATAGTGCAGAAAGGCCAAACAATGCCCATGTGCCTAGACTGTTTTATACTTAGAATTTTTATGCTCATGCGTATGGAAGGACCCATGCGCCCACTTTGGACTTGAGGTTTTCTAAGTGGTTTTTATGGGGTAAATGGAAGGATAAGCCTGGTTATGATGTGATGGCTTATGTTTGATGTATGTATGTTGTTGCATGTATTGTGATGGCGTATGTTTATGTTTATGTATGTTCCTTATTATATATGTATGTCTTCCCTTAGCTTTGCGTTGAACGTTGTTAATGTAATGAAAGTATTATGTGACGTAAAGTGGAAGAAATGAAATGAGGAAGGTAATGAATGAATGCATGCATGAATAAATGAATGAATAAAAGAGAAAGTATAGAAAGGCTTGCAAGAACGGTATGAGGTGAGCGACTATGTGTCGCAACAGACTCGAAAGAGGTCCTTGTCGCGTATCCCGATACTATGTCAGTCTTTGGACATGAGTGGGGGTTTGTTTGTCAAGTCCCGGCACAGTATCAGTCTCCGGGCATGAGTCGGGGGTATTGCATGAGACAGGATACAGATTGCATACTCCGGTACTGCGTCAGTCTTCGGACATGAGTCGGGGGTTTGTGAGCAGGCCCCGCACAGTATCAGTCTTCGGACATGAGTCGGAGTATTGCATATGATGAAAGTGACGGATGATGAGATCCGTGTCGCGTATCCCGATACTATGTTAGTCTTCGGACATGAGTCGAGGGTTGTTTGCCAAGCCCCGGCACAGTATCAGTCTTCACACATGAGTCGGGGATATTGCATGAGACGAGATAATGAGGCGAGCGACTTTGGTTGCAACAGACTCAGATGGAGTTCAATCCTGGTGATTGACTCATAGGGATCTTTGTCGGTATCACGGTACTGTGTCAGTCTTCGGACATGAGTCGGGGTTTGTGAGCAGGCCCCGCACAGTATCAGTCTTCGGACATGAGTCGGGAGTATTGCATATGATGAAAGTGACGGATGATGAGATCCGTGTCGCGTATCCCGATACTATTTTAGTTTTCGGACATGAGTCGAGGGTTTGTTTGCCACGCCCCGGCACAGTATCAGTCTTCACACATGAGTCGGGGATATTGCATGAGACGAGATAATGAGGCGAGCGACTTTGTGTTGCAATAGACTCAGATGGAGTTCAATCCCTGTGATTGACTCATATGGGATCTTTGTTGCGTATCACGGTACTGTGTCAGTCTTCGGACATGAGTCGGGGTTTGTGAACAGGCCTGGCACAGCATCTGTCTTCGAACATGAGATATTCCAGAGAAAAGATTTGAGTAATAAAGAGTAATGAATGAAAGATCATGTATGAAAGAACGAACATATCAATGAACGTAAATGAATTATCGTATAATGTACCGAACACGATCCTTGTCATTCGAACTCAGTAATCGTGGCTGAGTGCCATGAAGAGGGTAAGGTCTGACCGGATCGAGAAAGGGAAGTGAACAATAATGTAATACGTTGAATGAACAAAGCTAAGAACATAATGACGAAGATAATAATGATATTATGTGTATGTACGTATGGTGCATGATCACAAACGGTTGTAAAGGATAGTATGTTTTGAAATAAAGTAAAGAACGGTTTTAACAGAGAAAAGTATGTTTTATTATAAAACTAGGACTCACTCACGTTGCTGATTTTTGTATGCATGATAGTTGGCAGGTATATGTTGATGCTGAGGAGTTGCAGGCATTGAAGCATAAGCTACTGGGAGCGTTTTGAGGCCCGCATCCGTATTTTGACATGTCTTGAATTTTGAGAGGAAAACAGATGTTGTAATTGACATGTTTTTAATTATAAATGAAAGTTTTAAATTCTGTTGCCAATTTAATGTACATTTTATAATGTTTTAAGTGCAATTAATGATCAACTGTGAGGTGCCCGGGTACGGGGCCTTACAGTTCGTATGAGAGCAAAAGTTTAAGTGAATTGGGTAAATATTTGTTGGGATTCAACATGTTATCAAAGTTCATATCATCTTCATTTGTATGAAAAACGCAGCAGAATATAGTTTTAAAACATGTTAATATGTTGATTATTAAACCCATTTTAATAAGCAAACCCCAAAGCCATGGATCAATATACGAAATACATACAAAGGAATAAACATAGGATGTAAAGAACACAACCTTTGGAGCTGATCAAAGACGAATTTCAAGAGAGAAAGAAGATGAAATCGTGGCTGAAACTTCAAAATAGAAGTCCTCAAGAGGTGATACCCCAAGCTTGTACAAACACCTTTGATTGCTAGGCTTCTTGACACAAATTTTCAGCAACAAAATCCTTTTGTATGCTGAAATTTCTGCTCTAACTATTCTTCAAACCGTGAGAGAAAGAGAGAGTAGAGAGAGAGCTTTTGTGGTGTGTGTTCTTGGATGTGATAGAATGAAATATGTTCAAGTGTCCAAGACTTGCATGTCTTGGAACTAATAAAATGGGGCATCCAAGACCAAAAGGGGCGGCCGAAAATGGCCCCCTTTTGTTTCCCTCTCAATTCAAATTTTTATAAAAAATATACAATCACATCCATGTTTTATAAAATTAAAACCATTTTAATTTTATATCACTAACACACACTATATTTGCCATTGCTTAACCATATTAAATAATGTACAATAATCTTCTATGAACAAATTATTATATAATGATGTTCATCTACAAAAGAAATAATTTAGAAAATCCAATTTTCTAAATTGGTGTCATTATTATTTGTGTGATCTTATCAACAAATAATTACCTTTTGGTGTTTGTTTGGCTTGTTATTGGGTATGACCGACTTGGATCATATTACACTAGCCACATCAATTTAATATGAATCTTGGGCAGATCAATACTTTCAATCTCCCACTTGCACAAGATTTATAGAAGATTGATGCAAGCAGCAAATAACGCCTAGCAACGGTTTGCTACCCCTAATGTATATGACTAAGTGCCATTCAATAACATTATCCTTTTCAAGTACTTACTTGAATATGTTTTAGGTGAATTAATCATCTATCCTTTTGTTGCAGATGTCATGTTAAATCCAAGAGACACAGAATTGTCATTCTGATGATTTAACTTTAGCAGGCCTTAGACATCTAACTCTCAACGAATAAGAGGAACAAATTCCATCTCGATTACATACGTCTCTCACAATCACCTCATGTTATACCTGAACTCAACCTTATGTACTGCCTTTTCAGAACAGCAAAGAACTAAGTCAAAGTACAAACTTGGTGAATATCAAGACCCAATATGTATCTCAGGTCTGAGGATACAATGATATTCGCCTTTACTCAAAATCTCTTATGACAAATCAGCAAGATTCCATGCAGAAATAATTGAGAGCGGGTCAGTCCAATATATATATCCCATAGATATCAATGAACCTTGGTAGCAACCTCTTGCTGTATATTCATACCATATGAATATCAACCAATCCAAGTTCATTATAGTCTTATATTTATAGTTGTTCCCACAAGTATAATCGACTGCGGACGTTTAGAATAACTTATTATTCATGGATTTAAACATGCTAAAATAGAAGAACAAATGAAATTATAACTATATAATTAAGTCAAATAACATTAGTTCCAATATCTATATGCAAAATACAACATCAAACCCAGTCACTTGAATATCTAAGTCCCATGGCACAAACATGACCCTCATGCTTTGCCTTTTCGAGGAGCTTTGTGAGTGGATCCGCAACATTTTTATCAGTGTGAACTTTGCGAATACATATCTTTCCCTTTTCAACTTCATCCCTTATGTAGTTGAATCTCCGTTCAATGTGCCGAGTCTTTTGATGAGCACGAGGTTCCTTGATTTGAGCAATCGCACCCTCGTTGTCACAAAAGATCTAGGGGATCCTGAATGGAAGGGACTACCCCTAGATCGGCTATGAATTTCTTCAGCCATGCAGCTTCCTGTGCTGCCATTGAAGCGGCGACGTATTCTGACTCTGTAGTGGACAACGCTACGACTTCTTGCTTTGAGCTTTTCCAAGAAATAGCCCCCATTCAGAATAAAGATGTACCCCGATTGAGATCGTGAATCATCACGATCGGTTGGAAACTCGCATCCGTGTAACCTTTTACAACGAGTTCCTCTTCACCAGATCCGTAGATCAAGAACATGTCCTTAGTCCTCCTTAGGTACTTTAGAATGTTCTTGACAGCGATCCAATGACTATCACCAGGATTTTGTGGTATCTACTTGTCATGCTCAAAGCGCATGACACGTGGTCTAGTGCATATCATTGCATACATGATGGATCCTATAGCAGATGCATATGGGATAGCCTTCATCTATTTTGCTCCTCCTTGAGCTTGGACATTGAGTTGTACTCAATATTGTCCCTCTCTGAATAGGTACAGTACCTTTCTTAGAGTTTTCCATCTTGAATCTTTTCAAGATTTTGTCAATGTATGCACTTTGATTCAAACCAATAGCCGTTTTGATCTATCCCTATAGATCTTTATTCCCAGAATATAGGCAGCTTCACCAAGATCCTTGATGGAAAAACAACTTCCAAGCCAGGTTTTTACACCTTCCATGGTTGGAATGTCGTTTCCAAACAGTAGTATGTCATCAACATATAATACTAGGAAGGTTATTGTGCTCCCACTAGCCTTTTATACACGCAAGCCTCATCAGCGTTTTTGATGAAGCCAAATTTCTTTACTTCATCATCAAAACGGTGATTCCAACTTCTTGATGCTTGTTTCAATCCATAGATTGATTTCATTAACTTGCATACTTTATTAGGATATTTTGGATCGACAAAACCTTCAGGCTGAACCATATAGACATCTTCCTCAAGATATCCATTTAGGAAAGCGGTTTTGACATCCATTTGCCAAATCTCATAATCATAATGAGCTGCTATGGCAAATAATATCCTTATAGACTTAAGCATTGCAACAGGTGAGAAGGTTTCATCATAATCAACCCCTGAGTTGAGTGAAACCCTTTGCTACAAGTCTAGCTTTGTAAGTATCCAAGTTTCCATACATATCAGTTTTCTTCTTGAAAACCCACTTACTTCCAACTATTTTGGAATTAAGAGGTGGCACAACAAGTTCCCAAACTTGATTGTCATACATGGATTGCATCTCAACGTTCATGGCCTCAAGCCATTTGTCACAATCCAAATTGGACACTGCATCATGATATGTGGTTGGTTCATCTGAATCCACCACATAGCATCCATCCATGAAAAATCCGTATCTGTCAGGTGGATTACTAGTTCTACCACTTCTGCGAACGTTTTGTGTGTATCGATCAACCGCTTGATCATCCTCAACATCCTCACGTTGAGTGCTAGTTTCAACCAAACGTGCACCGGGCTGTGTTCTTGATCCTCCTCAAGATCCACTGTTCTACTGCTAGTTCCTTCCATAAGGAACTTAGTTTCTAAGAACTCACCCTTTCTGGCAACAAACACTTTTGTTCCAGTGGATCATAGAAATAATATCCCATAGAATCTCTAGGATATCCAACAAAGATACACTTGGTGGATCGGACATCTAATTTGTTTGGGGTGGGAGTCTTAACATAAACCTCACAACCCCAGACCCTAAGTACGATAAGGATGGAACTCTTCCATGCCATATCTCAAAAGGTGTCTTTTCCACCTTTTGGTTGGGGCCATATTCAGAATACGGGCTGCGGAGAGCAAAGCGAAACCCCAAAAAGATAGAGGTAATGTGCTTCTAGCCATCATAGATCGAACCATATCCAATAAGGTTCGATTCTCCTCTCAGACACACCATTATGTTGTGGTGTTCCAGGTGGAGTGTGTTGTGAGACAATCCCACAACTCCTAAGATGATCTTGAAAAAATCACTTAGGTATTCGCCACCTCTATCGGTGCGGAGAATTTTAATTGACCTGTTGAGTTGATTTTCTACTTCATTCTTGAAGATTTTGAACATTTCAAAAGCTTCATCTTTGTGCCTTAATAAGTACACATACCCATAGCGACTGTAATCGTCGGTAAAGGTAATGAAGTATCTTTCACCATTCCTAGCCATTGGCTTAAAAGGACCACATACATCCGAATGTATGATACCTAATAAATCTTTTGCCCTTTCGTTAGTTCCACTAAAGGGTGCCTTAGTCAATTTACCTTGTAAACAAGATTCACATACATCAAATGAATCACATTCATTTGTTTTTAAAAGACCGTTCTTTTGAAGTGTTTGTATACGTTTCTTGTTTATATGACCAAGGCGACAATGCCAAAGGTAGGTATCATTCAAATCTAATTTGAGTCTTTTGGTGGTTGCTTGGTACATGGAGCTATCATATGTTACGTTTTCATGAACCAATTCATAAATACCATTACAAGGTATAGCTTTAAAATAAAATACATGATTTAAAGAAACATGAATATCATTGTCAACAAACTTGAAATCATAATCATATTGTCTTAAACGGGAACAGAAATTATGTTCCTAGTCAAACTAGGAGGAGCATACAATACATATATAAAATGACTTCCAAACCACTTGGAAGCTTCAAAATGTAGTCTCCTCGGGCTTCAACGTGAACCTTTGCACCATTGCCCATGAATAGACTTATTTCCCCTTTTGCATAATGCTCATTTCTTTTGAACCCCTGCAATAAATTGCAAATGTGAGTTCCACATCCGGTATCTAATACCCATGTGTTAGAAGAAATAACATTTAGCTCAACATGTATCATGTAAATTATACCTTAGGTTTGCCCTGCATCCCTCTTTCTCTTAACTCTTTGAGATAGACTGGACAATTTTCATCCAATGCCCTATCTCACCACATTTGAAGCATGGGTCGTTTGCAGCAACCTTTTGCTTCTTCTCCTTGGGCTTCGGAGGTTCCGCCCTAACAACCATCTTCCCCTTTCTTCCAACGTGCCCCTTTCCTTTGGCAACATTTGCCTTAGGAGGGGGTAGAGACCTCTTCTTTCTCCCACCTTCATTAATGGTGAGAACGGGTAAAACCCTTTTCCCATTCCCGCCTCAGCTGATTTGAGCATCGAATGAAGTTCATTTATGCTCTTGTCCCATCCGTTCATGTTGTAATTCATGACGAATGCCTCAAAACTTTTAGATAGGCCATTAAGGATCAAATCCGTGGCCAACTCCTTTGAGACAGGACAATTTAGCCTTTGAAGGCGGTCGATGTGGCTTTTCATCTTAAGAACAAAGATGAAACTGATTGGGATTCTTCCATCCGACATGCGAAGTGCTCGAACCGTTTCGAAGCGCTCCACTCTAGCTTGTTGTTGGAACGTTTCCCGCAACTGAGTGATCATGTCATAGGCTCCATGGAGCTCATACTCCTTTTGGAGTTCGGGTGTCATACTTGCTAACATTAAGCAAGAGACTTGGACGGAGTCTTCCACATATTAACCCAATCATTATAGGCCTTCACATCTCCTCGTTAGGTTCATCGGGGATGGGATCATCAAGAATGTAGGCCCGCTTTTCTTGCTTGAGAACAATTCTCAAGTTGTGGTACCAATCCATGAAGTTGTTAGGTGTTAGACGATCCCTTTGAAGGATCGCCCTAAGAGATTGGTTGTTTGGTTTGGTACATCGTTATTAGCGTTGGTGTGGCGGCCATCTACAAGATTTTACAAAGTTTTCATTTTAGTAATCGTTGATATAATTATATATTTCAATTATTAATACCCTTTACGTCTCATAGACTATTAAAAAAAAATTAGAATCCAACGTTATATTTAAATATTGGTTAGGTGACCTTTATCCCATTATTTAAATAAACAGGTAGTCATATATGACAATTGCAACCCATTGCAACTTCTAATGGTATGGGATCGTTTGAACATCTTATGTTTACAACGGCATGTTATCCCATCAACACCTTTTATAAAACACATTTTAGGTGATCCATTCAATATATTTTATAAATCAAGTTGTCCTACTTACACACACGTGTGAGTTTACTACATAAGTGGTTAGGTGACCTTTATCCCACAAACATGGTATCTCATCTCAAGTTACAAGTTCCCTCAAAGTGGTTAGGTGACCTTTATCCCACTAAGAGTTTGCAAATACCTAAGTGTTGTATAAAAGGATGGTGTTTAACTTGTTTCTCAAAAGCGATTTGAAATTTCACAATTCTTGTTTTAGAAAAGGTCCATGTAGTATATGATTGTATGCATTCAACCATATGGTATCCATTTGGTTCTTTTAAATAAAACCCATTTTATTTTGCAAACCAATAACTCCTTTTATAGACCCATTCTATTTAGCTTAATGATTTGAGAACCATTACATGTAATAGTTGTTCTAGTTGATGGTTTGTTAATGACATCCAAATATCCAAAACAAACAACATCATAAGCATTCAACCAAGCATAACCAAATAATCCAAATATGCATAACAAAGTATACTAAGTTGAGCACACTTGTTTAGCCAAAACAAGTGTGTCAAAAGTCTTGTCCTAAGGGTTAAGAACAAGACACATGGTTGACAAAAGGAACTCCCACTTGAATCCACATCTTCAAGCATCCTCTTTGTCCATCTTTTCTTCAAGTCTTGATCTTGACATCCTTACAAAATATGTATCCTAATACATTTTTCTAGTAAAGATGGACTCCTAATCTATTTTTATTACATACCATATGAATGAATAGATTACAAAACAAGACTTGAAATAAAATAAATATTACATGCCCAAAAGAATATAACATGACAACCAATCATTCAATCCAAATGGTCTAGACTTTGTTATGCATAACCAAAACAACATACCCAAAATTCCTATGTCACGAATGGGGCAGCCCCTTTTAACCCATGTTCTTGGCCAAATAAACCAAGAACAAATGGGTTAAGTCCATAAAACAAACATCTTATGACTAGATTTTTTAAAGATCCTTACACGCATAAAGTAATATCTTTAAGAAATCAAAAGGGGGTTTTACATTCCAGCCACAAACATACGGGTATGTGTGTCAAACACCATAAAAACCGAGAACAAGCAAGAAAAAAACATGTATGCTTTGTATATGTGGCTCTTGATGCCATTTTGGGATTCAACATGTTTATCAAAGTTCATATCATCTTCATTTGTATGAAAAACGCAGCGGAATATAGTTTTAAAACATGTTAATATGTGATTATTAAACCCATTTCAATAGCAAACCCCAAAGCCATGGATCAATATACAAATACATACAAAGGAAACATAGGATGTAAAGAACACAACCTTGGAGCTGATCAAAGACGAATTTCAAGAAGAGAAAGAAGATGAAATCGTGGCTGAAACTTCAAAATAGAAGTCCTCAAGAGGTGATACCCCAAGCTTGTACAAACACCTTTGATTGCTAGGCTTCTTGACACAAATTTTCAGCACAAAAATCCTCTTTTGTATGCTGAAATTTCTGCTCTAACTATTCTTAAAAAGAGAGAGAAGAGAGAGTAGAGAGAGAGCTTTTGGTGGTGTGTGTTCTTGGATGTGATAGAATGAAATATGTTCAAGTGTCCAAGACTTGCATGTCTTGGAACTAATAAAATGGGGCATCCAAGACCAAAAGGGGCGGCCGAAAATGGCCCCCTTTTGTTTCCCTCTCAATTCAAATTTTTATAAAAAATATACAATCACATCCCTTGTTTTATAAAATTAAAACCATTTTAATTTTATATCACTAACACACACTATTATTTGCCATTGCTTAACCATATTAAATAATGTACAAATAATCTTCTATGAACAAATTATCTATATAATGATGTTCATCTACAAAAGCAATAATTTAGAAAATCCAATTTTCTAAATTGGTGTCATTATTTATTTGTGTGATCTTATCAACAAATAAATTACCTTTTGGTGTTTGTTTGGCTTGTTATTGGGTATGACCCGACTTGGATCATATTACACTAGCGGCGATGAGAATGCTAATCAGAGCGCCTCGATGAGAGAGGCGGTCTGAGAGGAAGTGCATCAGGCTGCGGACTATCCTACCGTCTGGGTGACTGAAGTTATGAGGCTGTTAGAGACGAGGAAGACAGGAAGGGGGTAGACCTTCGGGCAAAAAGAGAACCCGAGACTGAAACGGTTTTCTTCAATGATGAAGAGGACGAAGAGGAAGAGCCTGCGCTGGAGGCGGCACGAGGCTGTAATTATGGGCGTTCAGCGATGCAAGCCCCCAACTTTTGATGGAAACGGCACTGCTGCTGCTACTCACCGATGGGTGAGAGAGATGGAAGCGGTATTGAATATCAGCGAGGGCCGGGAGGATCAGAAAGTAAAGTTTGCTGCCCATTCTTTTGTGGTTATTACGTTATGAACCAAGTCGGGTCATACCCAATAACAAGCTTAGCAAACACCAAATAATATTTAATTGATGATATGATCATGCGATTAAATAAATACACCAAATTTAGAAAATGGGTTTTCTAAATAAGTTGCATATGTGATTGAACAACTTATATGGATATTTTGTTCATGACTATTATTTGTTATGTTGTTTAATTTAGTAAAATAACATCATATAATAGAAGTGTGTGTATGTTATATAATTAAGGTTAATTATATATCTATTTTAATCAAATATTAAAACAAGATTAAAAGGGGTTTTGGGGGGAAAACAAAAAAAAGGGATAAGGGTTTGGCCGCCCCTTTGGGCAGCCCCTCTCTTTTGTTTTCCTTTGGTTCTCTTGAGATTTTGGCTCTCAAAGAATACACGCACTCTCCATTCAGATCTCTCTCACTCTCTCATATGCAAAAGGGTGACAAGAACATCACTCTTCTTTTGGAAGAAAGATATCACGGCTGGAACAAAGCTCTAGCAGCTTTGTTGATTGTTCACGGCTGGAACAAGGTTCCAACAGGTTTCTTGATCCGATTTGCTACTCAAATCCTAGCAAGAATGGTGTATGCTTGATGGTTGTGGGTATGGAAGCTTGAGGACACCTCTTCTTGGTGTTTTGGCTGTTCAAGACATCATTCTCTTCATCTATATCTCGTTTTTCAGCAGCCTTTGGAAGTAGTATGTATTGCTTATTTGGGTTGTTATTTATTGGTGATAGCTAGTTCAAAACATATATAAGATCCTTGTGTTCTTGGGTTTGTTGTTGTCATGAAATGAACCATATTTTCAGATTACAAATGATAATATTTGATGTTAATCTGCTGCGTTTTCAAGTTTAAATGGTTAAACTAGTTTGATTTGGTCCAACAAACCCAACATTGGCATCTAGAGCTGGATATGTGGATGACTAGTTTCATGTGTTCTTGTAAAATTGGTTTTATGAGGCTTTAACACCATATTGGGGCTGTTTTCTGGTGATGATAATAAATCGCCAACCTTTCAAGGTTATATCTAACATGCTAGTGATTAAACCTTGAAAGTAAGATATCAAGTAGTTGATTATGTTTTTGTTTGGACAAAAGACCCTAAATTCATGGTTTATGTTGGCTGAAAATATAGGGTCATATGGGGGTTTATTTTGTTCTTGAATGTTGTATATGATGATTCATATGGTGCATAACCTAGCCTTGACCTGTGTTGTTTTGGTTTTGAATGGATTTTTGTGTTGGTTGTATTCATTCATATGGGTTGTAATATTATTCTTTGTGTTTAGTATTTGGATGTAGTTTATTTATTCATTCATTTGTGATGTAATAGATAGATTAAGTATGTTTTCTTTTATTAGAAAATTTGTATTAGGATATGAGTTTTGTAAAAGAAGATGCACAAGATGGAAACACAAAAGGAAGACACAAGAGAAGGACTTGAAGCATTTGCATAAAGTTCAAGTGGGGGTCTTTGGAGATCTCGTCTTTGTGTTGTGTTCAACCCTTAGGAAAGACCAAATGACAACACTTGTGATGGCAAGAAAGTGTTGTCAACATAGTGGCTATGGTTATGCACATGTGGTTGTTTGATATATGCTTGTTTGATTATTCATTTTATGTGATTGTTTGATATATGGATATGCTTAACAATCTAAATAAATTATCATAACAAGCTGAATTTTTGGTTCCTAAACATTAAGTGACTAATAAAAGGTTATTAAAAGGACTAATGATTTCAAAATAAAAGAGGTTTTACTAAAAAGGAACCATAGGGTACCATGTATTTGAAAGCATGCGAATACAAGGTACATAGAGTTTTCATAACTAGAATTAATGGAAACTTAAATCCCTTTGGAAACAAGTTAAACACCATCCTTTACACCACACTCGAATCACTTGAGAACTACTTGCGGGATAAAGGATACCTAACCACTTTTAGGGAACTTGTGTGTTTGAGGTGGGCTTCATATACTTGTCGGATAAAGGTCACCTAACCACTTGTATGTGTAAACTCACACGTGTGTGTAAGTAGGACGACTTGAATTGGAAACCATGTGCATAGGGTCACCGAAGCATGGCGTACAATGGTGTTGATGGGGTTTTACATGCCGACTAAACATAAGATGTTTAACCGATCCCATAAAGCTAGAAGTTGCAATAGGTTGCAATTGTCAAATGTTGACTACCTTGTTAATTTAAATAATGGGATAAAGGTCACCTAACCATCATTTAAATGTAACGTTGGATTCTAGATTTTAATTATTAATTGTCTATGAGACGTGTAAAGGGTATTAATAATTAAAATGCAATTTTTTCAGAAATACTAAAATGAACTTTGTAAATTTTGTAGTAATGGCCGCAAACTATAATGCTACCACCCCGACCGTCCCTACCCTATCACTGAGAACCATCTTAGAATGGGATCGTCTTAACCGTAATGACTTTATGGACTGGTATCAAAACTTGAGAATTGTTCTCAAGTAAGAGAAAAGGGCCTATGTCCTTGACGATCCTATTCCTGACCAGCCCGACCTTGAGGATGTTGAGGCTTATGTCGATTGGCTTCAATATACTAAGGATCCCATGCAGGTTTCCTGCCTCATATTGGGAACTATGTTTCCTAGACTCCAAAATACTTGGAGCAACATGGGGCATATGACATAATTACCCAGTTAAGGAAATGTTCCTTCAACAAGCTAGGGTAGAGTGCTTCGAAACGGTTCGAGCACTTCATGCGTGTCATATGGAAGAAACCCAATTGGTATCATCTTATGTTCTTAAGATAAAAAGCCACGTTGATCGCCTCAAGCGGCTTAATTGTCCCGTCTCAACGGAGTTGGCCATGGATTTGATCCTTAATGGCCTAACTAAAGGTTTGAGACATTCATAATGATTTACAATATGAACGGGTGGGACAAGAGCATTGGTGAGCTTCATGCAATGCTCAAAAAATGAGGCAGGGATGGGTAGAAACATTCTACCTATTCTCTCGATCAATGAGGAAGGCAATAACAAAAGGCCATTCCCTGATCCCAAGGCAAATGTTGCCAAAGGAAAGGGGCACATCAAAGGAAAGGGAAAAGGAAAGGCTAAAGCGGAACCTCCAAAGCCTAAGCTTAAGAAGTCTAAGGTAACAGAGAACGATCCATCTTTGAGTGTGGAGAGATAGGACATTGGAAAGGAATTATCCAACCTATCTCAAAGAGTTGAGAAACAAGAGGGATGCTGGGCAAACCTCATGTAGAACTTTCAAATTCACATTGGTTGAAATGTTATTTTGTGAAAACACATGGGTATTGGATACCGGATGTGGAATTCTTTTTTGCAATTTGTTGCAGGGGTTCATATGAAATAAGCACTTCAAGAAAAGAGACAATATTTAGAAACTTTCAAATGGTTTAGAAGTTATTCTAAAGAACATAATTTTGATTTCCCTTTTAGAACAATGTGGTTATGAATTAAAGTTTGTTAACAATGGTATTTATGTTTGTATGGATGATGTATTTTATTTCAAGGCTATGCCTTTTAATGAAAACTATGAATTGGTTCATAATGATTCATCCTATAATAGCTCATTATACCAAACAAGCACCAAGAAACTTAAAATGGTTTTAAGTGATTCTTATCTTTGACATTTTCATCTTGGTCACATAAAACAAGAATCAGATTCAAACACCTCAAAAGAATGGTCTTTTGAAAAGCAAATGAAAATGTTTCATTCGATAAGTGTGAATCTTGTTTACAAACTAGATGACCAAGTCGCCCTTTAGTGGCACTAACGAGAGGGCAAAAGACTTATCGGGTATCATACATCGGATGTATGTGGCCCTTTAAAGACAATGACAAGAAATGGTGATAGATACTTCATTACCTTTACTGATGATAATAGTCGCTAATGTTGTGTACATGATGACACACAAACATGAAGCTTTTGAAATGTTCAAAATGTTCAAGGATGAAGTAGAAAACAACTCAATAAAACTCTTAAAGTTCTTCGTTCAGATAGATGAGGTGAATACCTCAGTGATGTTTTTAGTACCATCTAAGAAGTTGTGGGATCGTCTCACAACTTACTCCAATTGGAACACCATAACATAATGGTGTGTCTGAAAGGAGACATTGAACCCTATTGGATATGGTTCAATCTATGATGGCTATAAGCTCACTACCTCTATCATTTTGGGTTTTCGCAATGCTCCCCGAGGCTCGTATTTTAAATATGGCCCTAACCAGGATAGTCTATTCACTATGTGTATATTGTTGGATATCCCAAGACTATATAGGATACTACTTCTTTGATCAACAAGAGCAAAAGTAATTATTGCTCGAAAGGCTGAATTCTTGGAAACTAAGTTCCTTATGGAAGGAATAACGTATAGAATAGTGGAATTTGATGAGGATCAAAATCTACAAGCCAATACACGTTTGGTTGACACTAGCAATCAACAAGAGGTTGTTGATGATGATCAAGAGGTTGATCAATACACACAAAACGTTCGCAGATCTGATAAAATTAGCATTCCACCTGAAAGATATGGATTTTTCATGAATGGATGCTATGTGGTTGACTCCGATGAGCAAACTACATACCATGAAGCAATGTACAATTTGGATTGTGACAATGGCTGGATGCCATGAACGTTGAGATGCAATCCATGTATGACAATCAAGTTTAGGAATTGGTTGACCTTCCACTTAACTCCAAACCGGTTGGATGCAACTGGGTTTCAAGAAAAAATAGATATACATGGAAAATTGGATACTTACAAAGCAAGACTTGTAGCAAAAGGTTTCACTCAAAATCAAGGGGTTGATTATGATGAGATTTTCTCGCCTATGGCAATGCTAAAATCAATTAGGATATTATTTGCCATAGCTGCATATTATTACTATGAGACTTGGCAAATGGATGTCAAAACCGATTGTCTTAATAGACATCTCGATGAGACTGTCCATATGGTTCAGTCAGATGGTTTTGTCGATCCACAACATCCTAAGAGTTTGCAAGTTAAAGAAGTCAATCTATGGATTGAATCAAGCATCGAGAAGTTGGAATCAACATTTTGATGAAGGGATCAAAATTTGGTTTCATCAAGAACGTTGATGAGGCTTGTGTATATAAGAAGGCTATTGGGAGCATAATAACATTCTTAGTATTATATGTTAATGACATTCTACCTTTTGGAATGATATTCCAACCATGGAAGGTGTCAAAACCTGGCTTGGAAGTTGTTTTTCCTAAAATCTCGGTGAAGCCGCCTATATTTTGGAATAAAGATCTATAGAGATAGATCGACGTGGTTGATAGGTTTAAATCAAAGTGCATATATTAATAAAGTCATGAAAAGGTTCAAGATGGAAAAACTCTAAGAAAGGTATGGTACCTATTCAAAGAGGGACAATATTGAGTACATCTCAATGTCCATGCTCAAAGGATGAGCAATATCAAATAAAGGACATCCTATATGCGTCAGCTATAGAATCCATCATGTATGCGATGATATGCACTAGACTGGACGAGTCATGCGCGTTAATCATGACGAGCAGATATTAGCAGAATCCAGATAATAGTCATTGGATGACTATTAAAAGTATATTAAAATACCTTAGAAGGACTAAGGAAATGTTTCTAATATACGGATCTGATGGAGAGGAACTTGTTGTAAAGGGTTACACAGATACAAGTTCCAAACCGTTCGAGATGATTCTCAATCGGGGTATGTCTTCATTATGAATGGAGTAGCATTGTCCACTACAAAATCCAAATACATAGCCGCATCATTAGCAGCTCAGGAAGCTACATGGATAAAGAAATTTATCGCCTACCTAGGGTGGTCTCTACCATTCAAGATCCCTAGAAATCCTTTTGTGATCACAAGGGTACAATTACATGAATCAAGTTACCCTGTCCTCTTCAAAAGGCTAGGCACATTGAGCGGAAATTCAACTGCATAAGAGATGAAGTTGAAAAGGTAAAAATATGTATTCATAAAATTCACACCGATCAATACATTGTGGATCCACTCACAAAGCTCCTTGAAAGGGCAAAGCATGAAAGTCATACTTGTGCCTTAGGACTTCGATATTCTAGTGACTGGAATTGATTTGTTTAGTATTAAAATTTTGAAACAATGTAATATTTAACTCTTTATATACCTGTGATATTTTGAGTTATATTAATTTTAGCATGTATGGATCCATGAATATGTTTATTATTCAAAATGTCCGTAGTCGGTCATGTTTGTGGGAACAAATATGAATGTAAGACTATTATGAACATGGATTGGTGGATATTCATAAGAAATGAATATAGAGCAATTGGTTGCTGCCAAGGTTCATAGATATTTGTGGGATACAAATATTGGAGAGACCCGCATCTCAATTTTACTACATCGAATCTTCTAGATTGATCATAAGTAAATTTGAGTAAAGGAGAATATCATTTGGTATCTTCCGACCTGAGATACACATTGGGTTTTGATATTCGCCAAATGTTATACCTTGAGCTAGTTCTTCGCTGCTCTGAAATAATGGGCAGTGCATAAGGCTATGTTCAGGTGTGACACGAGGTGATTATGAAAAACGTATGTAGTCAAGATGGAATTTGTTCCACCTATTCGTTGAGAGCAAGATGTCTAAGGTCTGATTAAGTTAAATCAACAAGAAATGATCATACTATGTCCTTGGATTTAACATGACATCAGAAACAAAAGGATAAATGATTAATTCACCTAAATCATTTCAAGTTGGATACTTGAAGGGGATGATGTTATTGAATGGCTTCAAGTCATGCGTATTAAGGGTAGTAAACCGTTGTTACGCGGTATTTATTGCTTGCATCAATCTTCTATGAATCTTGTGCAAGTGGGAGATTGCTGGATTCTTTATGCCCAAGACACATAGAACATTGATGTGGTTAGTACGTTATGATCCAAGTCGGGTCATACCCAATAACAAGCTTAGAAAACACCAAATAATATTTAATTGATGATATGATCATGCAATTAAATAAATACACCAAATTTAGAAAATGGGTTTTCTAAATAAGTTGCATATGAGATTGAACAACTTATATGGATATTTTGTTCATGGATATTATTTGTTATGTTGTTAATTTAGTTAAATAACATCAAATAATAGAAGTGTGTGTATGTTATATAATCAAAAGGTTAATTATATATCTATTTTAATCAAATATTTTAACAAGGATTAAAAGGGGTTTTAGGGGGAAAACAAAAAAAAGGGGATAAGGGTTCGCCGCCCCTTTGGGCAGCCCCTCTCTTTTGTTTTTCCTTTGGTTCTCTTGAGATTTTGGCTCTCAAAGAATACACACACTCTCCATTCATATCTCTCTCACTCTCTCATATGCAAAAGGGTCACAAGAACATCACTCTTCTTTTGGAAGAAAGATATCACGGCTGCAACAAAGCTCTAGCAGCTTTGTTGATTGTTCGCAGCTTTCTTGATCCGATTTGGTGCTCAAATCCTAGCAAGAATGGTGTATGCTTGATGCTTGTGGGTATGTAAGCTTGAGGACACCTCTTCTTGGTGTTTTGCTGTTCAAGAACATCATTCTCTTCATCTATATCTCGTTTTTCAGCAGCTTTGCAAGGTAGTATGTATTGCTTATTTGGGTTGTATTTATTGGTGATAGCTAGTTCAAACACATATATAAGATCCTTGTGTTCTTGGGTTTGTTGTTGTCATGAAATGAACCATATTTTCAGATTACAAATGATAATATTTGATGTTAATCCGCTGCGTTTTCAAGTTTAAATGGTTAAACTAGTTTGATTGGTCCAACAAACCCAATAGGGAGATCAATGAGCCCTTCTATGTAAGAATTGCTATTAGTAAGTCTACCAGGTTACCTAATGCCCTAGAGGATTGTGTGATAGAATTGAGAGAGAGCGCTTGTTCCTGCTAGGCTGTTCAAGACAGACATAGGTAGGTAGACATGCATCTCCGAGTGAGTTGATCAGTAGTCTATGACTCAAACCCCAAGTGTTACAAGAAGATAGATTGATCAATTGCGCATGACCAGAGCTCGGTGACGACCTACGACAATGAAGTATGAAGAAGGCTTCGACCAGGAGAGCGGATTGCTTGATTTGAAATTAAGTAAAGCTAATATTACAGTGTAGAGGGTCATTCTCAGTTGTTGCTCAGGTAGGAGAAGTGGCACATCGACTGGAGCTACCTGATGAGTTAAGTGGAATTCATCCGATATTCCATGCATCTCGCCTAAGTGCTCAACCGATGAGGATATCATCATGCTATTAGAGAATATTGAGATGGATAGAGTATCCAACCACGAGGAGCAACTAGTACCACTACTAATAAGAAGGAGAGAATAGGCTAAGAAGGATGATGGTTTCACTTGTGCGGGTGCAGTGAAGCCTAAATGGATCTAAGCTTAAATGCAAGATCAAAGAAGAGGTGAGACAGTGTTACCCGTAACTGTTCGAGAAGCGACAGGTTTCGACGACGAAACCTCTTTAAGGGGGTAGACTTGTAACACCCCGAATTTTCTATTTTAACGAAAGGAAGGAAGGTAAATAGAAAGAATAGGAATTGTGCACAAGTAGAGGGGGATAAAGTGTACAAAGTACAAATCTTATTATTTTAAGATTTTAAAGGGGCATGGTGCCCATATCAAAGCAGAAAGCTGCTTTGATCTCGGAGGTAGAAGAAGAGAGAGAGAGAGAGCCCGGTTCTAAAGAGAGAAAGAGGAAGAATAAGCTGAATAAGGTAAGTCTTCTCTTGTTGAGCTTAGTTTCAGCTGAGTATTGAGTTCTTGACCGAAGTTCTGGTTGTTTAGAGTTTGTTTTTGGGATTCAAAGAGTTGAATCGAAGTGGGTCTTGAACTGGAAGAGCGTTGCTCAAAAGCTACTCAAGGTGAGTTTCTAGAACCCCCTCTTTTACTGATTTTCAACTGATTTTGGGCTATTATGCATACGATGTAAGCATCTTTTAAAGAATCCGTGGGTTTACAGCTTTATGTTCGAATGTTGTATGTATGTATGCATGTTATAGTGTTGATTATGGGTTAGAGATGATGTTTAGCATGCTTAGATGGCCTTAGTATGTTAGATCTGTGTTTGGGTATGCTTAAATGAGAATCGGGTGAAATTGGTAACATAGAAAAGATTTCAGAATGTTTGATTAACATGAAGAGTGGTTCATGTGCCCAAACAGTGGCCCATGCGCCTAGCATGAGTAGCGAGACGCCTAAGTGTTGGACATACGCCCAAGAGTGGGTCATGCGCGTGAACAGTGGCCCATGCGTCGAGCATGTTGGCCATGCGGTAAATGGAAGGATAAGCCTGGTTATGATGTGATGGCTTATGTTTGATGTATCTATGTTGTTGCCTGTATGGTGATGGTGTATGTTTATGTTTCTATATGTTCCTTATTATATATGTATGTCTTCCCTTGGCTTTGCGTTGAACGTTTTTAATGTAATGAAAGTATTATGTAACGTTAAGTGGAAGATAGTGAAATGAGGAACGTAATGAATGAATGCATGCATGAATAAATGAATGAATAAAGAGAAAGTATAGAAAGGCTTGCAAGCACAGGTATGAGGTGAGCGACTCTGTGTCGCAACAGACTCGAAAGACGTCCTTGTCACGTATCTTGGTACTGTGTCAGTCTTCGGACATGAGTCGGGGGTTTGTTTGTCAGGCCCCGGCATAGTATCAGTCTTCGGACATGAGTCGGGGGTATTGCATGAGACAGGATACAGATTGCGTACTCCGTATTGTGTCAGTCTTCCGACATGAATCGGGGGTTTGTGAGCAGGCCCCGCACAGTATCAGTCTTCACACATGAGTCAGGAGTATTGCATATAACGAAAGTGACGGATGATGAGATCCGTGTCGCGTATCCCAGTACTATGTTAGTCTTCGGACATGAGTCGGGGGTTTGTTTTTCAGGCCCCGGGACAGTATCAGTCTTCGGACATGAGTCGGGGCTATTGCATGAGACGAGATAATGAGGTGAGCGACTTTTTATTGCAACAGACACGGATAGAGTTCAATCCCTATGATTGACTCATATGGGATCTTTGTCGC
The DNA here is from genome assembly GCA_025506515.1 of Flaveria trinervia. NCBI lineage: Eukaryota > Viridiplantae > Streptophyta > Magnoliopsida > Asterales > Asteraceae > Flaveria > Flaveria trinervia. The sequence continues at coordinate 44,750 of JACCIX010001195.1, read as the reverse complement.
GTAGCACGGTGCTGTGTCAGTCTTCGGACATGAGTCGGGGGTTTGTGAGCAGGCCCCGGCACAGCATCAGTCTTCGGACATGATATATTGCAAGAGACAAGATTCGATTAATAAAGAGTAATGATTGAAAGATCGTGTATGAAAGAATGAACGTATGAATGAACGTAAATGAATTATCGTAACAATGTACTGAACAGGATCCTTGTCATTCAACCTCAGTAATCGTGGGTGAGTGCCATGAAGAGGGTAAAGTCTGACCGGATCGAGAAAACGAAGTGAACGATAATGTAATACGTTGAATAAACAAAGCTAATGAACATAATGATGAAGATAATAATGATATTATCTGTATGTACGTATGGTACATGATCACGAATGGTTGTAAAGTATAGTATGTTTTGAAATAAAGTAAAGAACGGTTTTAACAGAGAAAAGTATGTTTTATTATAAAACTAGGACTCACTTAGCGTCGCTGACTTTTGTATGCATGATAGTTGGCAGGTATATGTTGATGTTGAGGAGTTGCAGGCATGGATGCATAAGCTACTTGAAGCGTTTTGAGGCTGACATCCGTATTTTGATATGTCTTGTATTTTGAGATGAAAACAGATGTTGTAATTGACATGTTTTTATTTATAAATGAAAGTTTTAAATTCCGCTGCAAAATTAATGTACATTTTAAAATGTTTTAATTGCAATCAATGACCAATTGTGAGGTGCCCGGGTACGGGGCCTTACAAGTTGGTATGAGAGCAAAAGTTTAAGTGAATTGGGTAAATATTTTGAAAAACCTAATCTTAAACTGAGAATGGGACTGAAAGGAAAAGGGATGCCAGTCCTAGTAGCTACGTGCCTACAGGAAAAGGTTTTATGTAAATGTTTTATGTAAGTTAATGTTAACCGGCGTTATGCGCGCATGTATGTGGCATGTGTGCTTTGGTGTATATTTAGATACTAATTATGTCAGGATAGGAAATGCTTGGGGTATGAAGAGCAAAGTAAGTGGCTAATCACAACTGGCCACTGTAATTAGGGACTTACTCTACTTGACATAAACTAAGTTATTACCTTGAATGACCGCGTTAGTGTTTGATTATTATAGTGTGTTAGAAGATGGTTGGAGGTAGATCTTCGAAAGCTTCACGACGTGGAGATGGTGGTGGACGTTGTGCCGAACCACGAGTCACAAGAGGAAGGTCTAGTGCTGAAGGAGCAGCCCATGAGGAACCCAAGACCCCTCATTAGGAGGGCGGAGATGAGAATGCTAATCAGTGAGCCTCGATGAGAGAGGTGGTACGGGAGGAAGTGCATCATGTTATGCAGACGATCCTACCATCTGTGGTGATCGAAGTTATGAAGTCTGTTAGAGAGGAGGAGAGACAGGAAGGGGGTAGACCTTCGGGCGAAAGGAGACGACCCGAGAGTGAAATGGTTTTCTTCAATGATAAAGAGGACGAAGAGGAAGAGCCTGCGCTGGAGGCAGCACGAGGCTGTAATTATGGGGCATTTGAACGATGCAAGCCCCCAACTTTTGATGGAAACGGCACTGCTGCTGCTGCTCGTGGATGGGTGAGAGAGATGGAAGCGGTATTGAACATCAGTGAGTGCCGGGAGGATCAAAAAGTAAAGTTTGCTGCCCATTCTTTTGTAGACTCGGCTCTGTGCTGGTCGGATAACATAGTCCAAGCCGAGGGTAGCAGAGCCATTGGAAGGATGAGATGGCCGGAGTTGAAGAAGCTGGTGATTGAGGAATTCTATCCTCACCGTGAGATGGATAAAGTTGAAAGGGAATTCTTGCAACTGGAGGCGGGAACCCTGACACATCAACAGTACACCATGAAGTTCAACGAGATAGCATGTCTGGTGTCGGATCAGGTGACACCTCTTTCGCGAAATATCAAGAGGTATATTCAGGGCTTGTCGGCGGACATCTGTAGGCACATCGCCACCCGACCGAGCATGATTAGGTCGGCTGTTGACCTGGCGGGAAGATTTTGCGATGAGCGGGGGGCGATGGTGATGATGGACCAAAGGGAGGAGCGAGCCTATGTTAAGAAGGGGAAAGGAAGGCGAGGCAATGATGGTGGATTTGGTATGGAGGTACAGCGTCGAGGGACGGTGATCGGGAGAGAATGGAAAGAAAAGGATAGATTTGCAACAAGTGTGGCAGAGGCCATGACGGGGTGTGCAAGTAGGGACTGAACGTTTGTTTTTAGTGTGGAAAGGAGGGCCACAAAGCGAGGGACTATCAAATGGATAAATGCTACGACTGTGGCAAGACAGGACACATGAGCAGAGACTGCAAGAAGTTGAGGGTAGGAAGCTCCGGTACGAGGAAGGAGAATAGAGGGTGAAGGCTAGAGCCTTCGCTATGACTGGGAGGAGGCTAGGTCAGACTCCGAGGTAACGTCAGGTACGTTCTTACAAGTTTAGATTTATGCATCTATGCTTTAATTATGATGCTAGTAGTAGTTTTGTTGCCGCTATTTTCTGTGATGTTGCACGTTAGGGGTAGGGAGATCGATGAGCCCTTCGATGTAAGAATTGCTATTAGTAAGTCTACTAGGTTACCTAATGCCCTAGAAGATTGCGCGATAGAATTGAGAGAGAGCGCTTGTTCCTGCTAGGCTGTTCAAGACAGACATAGGTAGGTAGACATGCATCTCCGAGTGAGTTGATTAGTAGTCTATGACTCAAAGCCCAAGTGTTGCAAGAAGATAGATTGATCAATCGCGCATGACCAGAGCTCGGTGATGACCTACGATAATGAAGTATGTGAAGGCTTCGACCAGGAGAGCGGATTGCTTGATTTGAAATTAAGTAAAGCTAATATTACAGTGTAGAGGGTCATTCTCAGTTGTTGCTCAGGTAGGAGAAGTGGCACATCAACTGGAGCTACCTGATGAGTTAAGTGGAATTCATCCGATATTCCATGCATCTCGCCTAACAAAGTGCTCAACCGATGAGGATATGATCATGCTATTAGAGAATACTGAGATGGACAGAGTATCCAACCACGAGGAGCAACTAGTGACCACTACTAATAAGAAGGAGAGAATAGGCTAAGGAGGATGATGCTTTCACTTGTGCGGGTGTAGTGAAGCCTAAAGGGATGTGAGCTTAAATGCAAGATCAAAGAAGAGGTGAGACAGTGTTACCCGTAACTGTTAGAGAAGCGACAGGTTTCGAGGACAAAACCTCTTTAAGGGGGGTAGACTTGTAACACCCTGAATTTTCTATTTTAACGAAAGGAAAAGAAAGGTAAATAGAATGAATAGGAATTGTGCACAAGTAGAAGGGGATAAAGTGTACAAAGTACAAATCTTATTATTTAATATTTTAAAGGGGCATGGTCACCCATATCAAAGCAGAAAGCTACTTGATCTCGGAGGAAGAAGAAGAGAGAGAGAGAGCCCGGTTCTAGAGAGAGAAAGAGGAAGAAGAAGCTGAAAAAGGTAAGTTTTCTCTTGTTTGAGCTCGGTTTCAACTGAGTATTTAGTTCTTGACCAAAGTTCTGGTTGTTTAGAGTATGTTTTCGGGATTCAAAGAGTTGAATCGAAGTGGGTCTTGAACTGGAAGAGCGTTGCTCAAAAGCTCCTCAAGGTGAGTTTGTAGAACCCCTCTTTATTGATTTTCAACTGATTTGGTGCTTTTATGCATAGGATGTATGCATCTTTTAAAGAACCCGTGGGTTTATAGCTTTATGTTCGAATGTTGTATGTATGTATGCATGTTATAGTGTTGATTATGGGTTAGAGGTGATGTTTAGCATGCTTAGATGGCCTTAGTATGTTAGATCTGTGTTTGGGTATGCTTAGAATGAGAATCGGGTGAAATTGGTAACATAGAAAAGATTTCAGAATGTTTGATTAACATGAAGAGTGGTTCATGCGCCCAAACAGTGGCCCATGCGCCTAGCATGAGTGGCGAGACGCCTAAGTGTTGGCCATACACCCAAGAGTGGGTCATGCGCCTGAACAGTGGCCCATGCGCCGAGCATGTTGGCCATGTGGCAAAGTATTGACCATGCGCTCAAGTGTGGCCATGTGCCTAAATAGTGCCCATGCGCCCAAGTGATGGACCAGCTAAGTATGGACCATGCGCCTAAACAGTGCCCATGCGTCCCAGTGAATGAAACGGCTAAGTATTGGCCATGAGCATAAACGGTGCCCATGCGCCCAAGTGCTTGAAACGGCTAAGTGATTGGTGATGCGCCTGAACAGGGCAGAAACGCTCAAACAGTGCCCATGCGCCCAGACTGTTTTATACTTAGAATTTTTATGCTTAGAATTTTTATGCACATGCGCGTGGAAGGACCCATGCGCCCACTTTGGACTTGAGGTTTTCTAAGTGGTTTTAAAGGGGTAAATGGATGGATAAGCCTGGTTATGTTGTGATGGCTTATGTTTGATGTATGTATGTTGTTGCGTGTATGGTAATGGTGTATGTTTATGTTTATGTATGTCCTTATTATATATGTGTGTCTTCCCTCGGCTTTGCATTGAACGTTTTTAATGTAATGAAAGTATTATGTAACGTAAAGTGGAAGATAATAAAATGAGGAACGTAGTGAATGAATGCATGCATGAATAAATGAATGAATAAAAGAGAATGTATAGAAAGGCTTGCAAGCACCGGTATGAGGTGAGCGACTCTGTGTCGCAACAGACTTGAAAGAGGTCCTTGTCGCGTATCCCGGTACTGTGTTAGTCTTCGGACATGAGTCTGGGGTTTGTTTGTCAGGCCCCAGCACAGTATCAGTCTTCGGACATGAGTCGGGGGTATTGCATGAGACAGGATACAGATTGCGTACTCTGGTGTTGTGTCAGTCTTCGGACATGAGTCGGGGTTTTGTGAGCAGGCCCCGGCACAGTATCAGTCTTTGGACATGAGTCGGGAGTATTGCATATGACGAAAGTGACGGATGATTAGATTCGTGTGGCGTATCCCGATACTGTGTCAGTCTTCGGACATGAGTTGGGGGTTTGTTTGTCACACCCGGCACAGTATCAGTCTTCGGACATGAGTCAGGGATATTGCATGAGACGAGATAATGAGGTGAGCGACTTTGTGTTGCAACAGACTCGGATGGAGTTCAATCCCTGTGATTGACACATATGGGATCTTTGTCGCGTATCACGGTGCTATGTCAGTCTTCGGACATGAGTCGGGGATTTGTGAGCAGGCCCCGGCACAGCAACAGTCTTCGGACATGAGATATTGCAAGAGACAAGATTCGAGTAATAAAGAGTAATGAATGAAAGATCATGTATGAAAGACGAACATATGAATGAACGTAAATGAATTATCATAATAATGTACTGAATAGTCATTCGACCTCAGTAATCGTGGCTGAGTGCCACGAAGAGGGTAAAGTCTGATCGGATCGAGAAAGGGAAGTGAACAATAATGTAATACCTTGAATGAACAAAGCTAATAAACATAATGACGAAGATAATAATGATATTATCTGTATGTACGTATGGCGCATGATCACGAACGGTTATAAAGTATAATATGTTTTGAAATAAAGTAAATAACGGTTTTAACAAAGAAAAGTATGTATTATTATAAAACTAGGACTCATTCAGCGTTGCTGACTTTTGTATGTATGATAGTTGGCAGGTATATGTTGATGCTGAGGAGTTGCAAGCATGGATGCATAAGTTACTGGGAGCGTTTTGAGGCTGGCATCCGTATTTTGACATGTCTTGTATTTTGAGATGAAAACAGATGTTGTAATTGACATGTTTTTAATTATAAATGAATGTTTTAAATTCCGCTTCAAAATTAATGTACATTTTATAATGTTTTAAGTGCAATGAATGACCAATTGTGAGGTGCCCAGGTACGGGGCCTTACAGAAACCAACCTACCCCACAAGGAACTCCCCGCAGGTAAAATGCTAATCAAGAAAATGATGATAGAATTGCTAACCTCATAGCACAACAACTTGCTAACGCCATTCTGACCATTATCGCTCAGATCAATGCTGAGCGGAGTAATACTAATGGTAATGATCGGCCAGGGAGCAACGAGGGCCATGACGAGGAAGCCGATGTGTTAAAGAATGGATGCTCCTATAAGACCTTCATGGAATTTAAGCCCAAGGACTTCTACGGCACCGAGGGTGCTATAGAGACGTATAGATGGATTGATGAAATGGAAGCTGTCTTGGACATTAGCGAGTGCAAGATGGATCATATGGTGAGGTTCGCAGCCCGATCCCTTAAGGGATCAGCTCTTGAATGGTGGAAGTCGGTTACCCAAACCCGTGGAAGAAATGTGGCTAACGAAATGAGTTGGACCGAATTTAGGGAACTGATGACCAGCAAATATTGCCCCATCAATCAACTCGAGAAACTAGAGACAAAATCCTAAGTCTGGAAATGAAAGGTCCCAACTACACTAAATATATCAATTGTTTCTTAGCCCTAACCCGACCGGTTCCTCATCTGGTGACACCGAATCTAAAGGTGTAGCACGATTCATCTGGGGGCTACACCCAAGAGTTGGGGGAATGGTCCGCTCCTCCCAGCCTTTAACCCTACAAACTGCGGTTGACCTTACCAGCAGTTGACTGATGACTAGTTAGGGCTAGATGGACTGAGCAAGCTAGGGCTGATAAGAAGAGGAAGTCTGTTGGTGAGAAAAGAAAGTGGTTTGAAGTAAAGAGAGTGGTTGGAAGTAGTAGCGGGTGAGGTAGAAAGAGTTCTGAAGGTGCGAGGCGCGATGATCAGGGAAGCAAGACCCGGAAACTGTACTCGGGGACAAGCCCATTTTGCAACAAGTGAAAACTACACCATCAGGGGAATGTAACCCGATGCCCCGTTTCAGATGCAAAAGAACAGGTCATTTAATCAAAAAACTGTACTTACGCACCAGGAAAACAATGCTATGAATGTGGGGATCCAGGGCACATGAGGAACAACTGTCCTAAGCTGGGTAGAGACAAGGATGCCAAGCACAACAAGCCAAAAGAAAGAGCATTCGTTATGGACCCAACTAGAGCTTGAGGAACCTGATGTGGTTAAAGGTACATTCCTTGTAAACAACCATCCTGGTACTGTTCTGTTCGATATGGAGCGACTGCTAGTTTTGTCTCTAGTACTTTTAGGCCTTTGATTGACTTAGATGCGCGTACCTTAACCTATACGTTACTGTAGAATTAGCTGACGGTAACATTTTAGAAACTAATGAAGTCATCAAGGATTGCTTGCTGAATCTAAAAGGAAATACATTTAGGATAAATCTCATGCCCATTAAGTTAGGAGGATTCGATGAGGTTGTTGGTATGGACTGGCTAGCTAAGCATCGAGTCCAAATCGTATGTGATGAGCACCTACTCAAGATATCGTTGAGCGAAGAGGAAGTGTTAGTGGTACAAGGCAAGAGGAGTAACACTCTATAACCCATGGTATCCCACTTAAAAGCTACCAAGAGCTTAACGAAGGGATGCCCATCTTTCATAGTCTATGTGATGAAGACTCAAGAGGAGAAATTTTTTTAGATATCCCCGTGGTTTCTGAATACCCAGAAGTGTTTTCGGAAGACCTGCCGGGACTTCCCCTGAATCGACAAATGAATTCTAGATAGATTTGCTGCCTGGTGCTGCACAGTAGCCATGGCACAGTACCGACTCGCCCCTCCTGAAATGAAGGAACTGATGGCGCAAATTCAAGAACTACTTGACAAGGGATTCATACGTCCGAATGTCTCTCCATGGGGTGCCCCGGTACTGTTCGTGAAAAAGAAATACGGAACCCTACGAATGTGCATTGATTACAAAGAATTGAACAAGCTAACCATAAAGAACCGTTACCCTCTTCCAAGAATGGACGACCTATTTGATCAACTGCAAGGAGCAAGTTATTTCTCCAAAATAGATTTGAGGTCAGGTTACCACCAACTAAAGATAAAAGAAGAGGACATACCCAAAACGGCCTTCCGAACTAGGTATGGACACTATGAGTATTTAGTCATGCCCTTTGAATTGACTAATGCACCAATAGCATTCATGGACCTCATGAACGCGTTTGTTGCCCTTATCTTGGAAAGTTTGTGATGGTGTTTATGGACGACATACTGATCTACTCCCGTATTAAGGACGAGCACGAGAAGCATCTCAGGCTAATTCTTGAATTACTCAAGAATGAACAACTATATGCCAAATTCTCTAAATGCAAAATCTGGATACGTAAGATTCAATTCTTAGGGCATGTGGTAAATGAGAATGGGATTCAAGTCAACCTTCCAAGATTGAGGCTATAAAGAATTGGAAGATTCCTAAAACTCCCACGGAGATAAGGCAATTCTTAGGGCTGGCCGGTTACTACTGACGGTTTATAAAGGACTTCTCGCGCATAGTGCAAACCTTGACCGCATTAACTAATTAAGACACAACCTTTGTGTGGGAACGAGAGAATGAGGCGTTTGAAACACTTAAGGAGAAGTTGTGCAGTGCACCTATCCTTGCTCTTCCAGAAGGAGTAGAAGATTTCATGGTCTATTGTGACGCTTCGCGTCAAGGACTAGGATGTGTACTGATGCAATGCAACAAGGTAATTGCTTATGCATCTAGACTGCTTAACGATCATGAGAAGAACTATACGACGCATGACTTAGATTGGGTGCCATGGTGTTTGCTCTCAAAATGTGAAGCACTACCTCTATGGCACGAAATGCATCATCTACACTGACCATAGAAGTCTGCAACACATTCTCGACCAAGATGCTAAACATGCGTGAGAGAAGATGGGTCGAGCTGCTAAACGACTATGAATGCCAAATCCGTTACGATCCCGGTAAGGCCAATGTTGTGGCAGATGCTTTGAGCAGAAAGGAGAGAGAAAAGCCTCTTGTGTACGGGCTTAAGGATGAGTGTGCATACCAACCTTATTGCGAAGCTGAAAGAAGCTCAAAATGAAGCATTAAAGGAAGAAAGGTTAATATAAGAAGGGTTAACCAGAATGGAAAAGCGATTTGAGACAGGGGACGATGGTACATACAAGTACGAAGGGAGAACATGGGTGCCGAAGCACGGAGGAATTTGAGAGGTAATCCTTGACAAAGCCCACAAATGTAGGTACTCGGTTTATCCTGGAAGTGATAAAATGTACCACGATCTAAAGGCACTTTTCTGGTGGCCTGGAATCAATAAATCAATCGTTAATTATGTTAGGAAATGTCTAACCTGTGCCATGGTAAAAGCTGAAAATCAAAAACTTTCAGGAACGTTACAACAGCCCGAAATCCCAGAATGGAAATCGGATAACATCATGATGGATTTTGTTACAAAGTTACCCAAAACGTTTAGAGACCATGATGCTATTTGGTTGATAGTGGATAGGCTAACGAAGTTAGCTTACTTTTTTCCAATTCGAGAAGACTACGACTTGATGAAATTGGCCCAACTATATGTCGATGAGATAGTAACTAGGCATGGAGTGCGTTTCACTTCTTGTTTCTAGAAATCATTGAGGCCTTAGGAACCCGTTTGGATCTAAGCACCACGTACCACCCACAAACCGACGGTCAGAGCGAAAGGAACATTCAAACGTTGGAGGATATGTTAAGAGCTTGCGTGATTGACTCGGGTGGAAGTTGGGACAACCATCTCCTTTGGTGGAATTCACGTAGAGTAATAGTTACCACGCAAGTATCAAGGAAGCTCAGTATGAGGCTCTATACGGAAGGACATGCCGATCACCATTGAGCTGGAATGAGATCGGTGATAGCCAAGTAATGGGACAAGATATCGTGTTGGAGACCACTGACAAGATTTTTAAAATTAAGGAACGACTAAGGGCATCCAGAGACCGAAAAAAGAAGTACGCTAATAGGAGATGGAAACCTTTAGAGTTTCAAGTGGGTGATAGAGTAATGCTAAAGGTAGCACCATGGAAGGGAACCGTGAGGTTCAAAAAAAGAGGAAAGTTAAGCCCAAGATACATTGGACCATTCAAAATACTGGCAAGAATTGGCCCCGTGGCTTACAAATTGAAACTACCTCAGAGGTTGAGCTAATACACGACACCTTCCATGTATCGAACTTGAAGAAGTGCATGGTAGACAAAACCCTAGAGCTACAGTTGAATGAAGCAAGAATCAATGACAAGCTGAACTTCATGGAGGAGCCCATGGAGATCACGGACCGCTTGGTCAAGCAACTCAAGCGGAGCCGCATACCCAAGGTTAAGGTTAGATGGAACTCAAAATGAGGACCTGAATTCACTTGGGAATGTGAAGATGAGATGAGGAAGAATTATCCACACCTCTTCAAACCCACCCGTTCAAATTCTAATCCAAGCTAAAATTTCGGGACGAAATTTCCTAAACGGTGGGAGAATGTGACAACCGACCTCCAAGTCGTTATTCTAACCCTAATCTACTTGCATCATTACCCGTCTTATGAGTACTAATAATAGAAACAATCTAACTCTATTGGTGATTTTAGAATCATCTTTTGCTATTTATTCCATTTTATGATTTTATGTGATTTTAGTGACTTTTAGTTAATTTGAGTTTTACCTTTTTGAACTTAGTGTTCCAGGAAAGTCAATTAGTCACCCTTGCTACGAAATCAATTTGTTAGCAAAACAATTAAAATGTGTGCATACATACACACTTGTAAATTCTCGGTTCATGCATGCATGGACATGCACAAGACACCACAACTAACAACATCTACCAAATAATATTCTATACTACATTACAAAATTATAACACTTAATAATTATTTTAGATTAAAAATTAAAAGATTTTAACACCCACATAGAGCAGCCAAACTTGGCCGCCCCCTCTCCCCCAATCACCACACTTCTACACCCCTACACACCACCACCTTCAACCCTCCACTCCTCATTCATGCAAGCATTCCACCTCTCTCACTCTCTTCTCTCGCATTCTCTCCAGAAAAACACACACACCCCACGGTTTTGAACACCATTGCAGCCCCATATTCAAAGAACAACACCATACATCCATCAGCCAAGCTCAAACAAGCGAGAATGCCATTTTGTGAAGATTGGTGCTTGATTCTTGCAAGTCCGAGATCCTACAGCACTTGTTCAAGTTTCTCCAGCCTTTTCCAAGGATTCCCAGACAACTCTCAACCATCTACACTCTCCAAAACGCGAACAATACCAAGTGCAAGCTTCATGTCACCCGAAAATGGTCATTTCATGTGTTTTCTTCACTTTTCATTTAAAAAGACCTCCTCTCTTTGTTGTACCAGAAACCCGACACCATCTTCTTGTTCTTGAGGATCTTTCAACTTCACAAAAGGTATCTCACACGTTATATTGGTCATTCTTGAGGTGGAAACCGATTTCCACCATGAAAACCCTCTTTTTGGGTGTTTTGCACCATCTAACTTGTAAATCTTGTAACCCTTGAAAGCAAAACTTGTAATCTGCTTGCTAATGGTTTAATGGACTCCTAATAACCTGTTTTGAAAGTTACAAAAGGTTATATAACTCGAACATGTGGTTATTGGACGTGCTACACCTTGAAAACATTTTTTGTACATGAAATAACACTATTTAAGCACTTGTATGAAAACCCTCTCAACCAAGGTTCATACCTGCAAATGAACGACTTTGGAACACCTGAGTAATCTGATATTAAAGTTAAATAAGTTTTTGTAATGTTTAAACGCATGTTATAAGGATTTACACATGTGTTATGGTCGGTGATGGCTAAATCACTAAGTTATGGTCGGGTGACCTAGCCGTGAGTTTGGGACATGATTTCAGAAATTTTTGATGAATATTAAGTGTGTGATAAATGGTTAATCTCTGGAAATTAAAGAAATGTTAGATTTGACCCACTTTAGTCATTTTCGGGACCCGAAACATGGTGAAACAATTGTAAAACAATAAAACATGAATTTTAACCATCATAAAAAGTATTCCAGGCTTAATAATGGTTAATAAAGTGTTCTAGAGTCAATGGGTAATTTACATGGTCAAAAAGTTAAGTTAACTGGAGTTTTAACTAAAAACGGGTATTAATCGAGTGTCATTTTTGTGAAAAATCCATGAAAAAGGGGGTCAAAGCTAAGATTTATAAAAACCTTTTCATTTCAGAAAGTTAAGAGTTAAAAGACCTTACGGATTTGAAATATTGGTCAAATAAACTTTTAAATGGTCAAATTCAGTTGAAAACGCGTTTTAACGGGTTAAACGTAAAAACGAGGCTTTCAACAATTAGAGGCAAATTTTTACAATTAAAGGACTTGAAACTTATAACAATATCCTTAAGATGATACCTACTGGTCCAAGACTCAAATTTATGAAAATCCTTAATTAACTGTTAAAACTCTCCAGTTTTACCGCAACAGGGAATGATAAACGCATAGGTTTTAAACCGGATCCATATTCTGAAAATTGGAACACTTACTCAATAATAAGTCAATTTTTACTCTAAGAACCTGATTTTTGGTCTTAATTGTCATAAAGTGTAGGAAACCAAACTTGAGGGTGGAAACTGCCAATTTTGAAACTTGAGGGACTAAATTGTAAAGTTTTACCAAACTTCATAACCGACTCTTATGAGACTAATAATCACTTGAACAGAATATTTACCCTATATTCTTAACTTAATAATGTAAAATCCTAAATTATATGGGAAACTTTTCATACAACCCTCACGGAAGCGAAGTCTTATCCAACAACTAAATTTTTGACACACTTGTTGCACCTTAAATAAGTTTAAAGCGGTAACTTATCACTTAATATATTCATGTTAGGGTGCTAGACTTGCGACCTTCCGGGTGCACGAAGAGTTATTTTTTCGCTTAACACCTAAGGTGAGTTCTAGTGATCCCCTTTTTACTACTGCTTTGGGGTGAAACATGCACTGTTAATTATGAACTATATTTGTGCTTTACTTGGTGATTGTAAGTGGGATTTATGGTTACCTGCTGATACTTATATCATGATCATTAATTCTTTTGTGAAACGCTTGTTTTATATGGATAGATCTATTTGGGGAATCCCCCACGCATAGTGGCTTCCGTTGTAGGAAGGGTACCCCACTGAGATCCTGAGGGGTCATTTGTGGCATGTGATAGGTTTTGTTAAGAAACTATGTTGAACCATTCGGGCAGGTATGGTACACTTGTTTGGGGCTCAGTTCTTCCTTCGGGAATAGCCGGTTAAACACAACTTTAGAAGAGGCCAACCAGGACTGAGTGCAGGGTGATTATGATTCTCCCATGATGTTGAAACTATGATTCATTCCTTTTTATCAAATAAGGATTTGTTAAGTCTGTTTTGTTGTTAAACTTTAAGCACTTGAATTCACCAACTTTTTAGTTGACACAAATTTCTTTTTGAGCATGTTTTAGGTAATTTATGAAGAGATCCTAGCTATTGTGAAGACCTAGACTTAATGAACAATTTGAACAATTTTACATTTCTCTTGAGCAAATACAATTTGTTTCTACATTGGTTGTATAACTCATTTGGGGGCTGGATCTGTTTCTGGCCCCGGTATCTTTTGAAAACTTTTAATACCATGTGATATTCTCTCCTTTGAGCTCTTGTAATGGTTTGTTTCCGCTGCCATATGTTGTTGCTAGTCTGTGACGTCCCACCCTACCTGGGCTCGGGGTGTGACAATACCATCATGCATAGGCATCAATCATACATCATAACATGCCCATCATAACATCTAAGACCTTAAAAAGTGAACTTACATAGCACCCGAGAACCTCCCAAGTCAAACCCTACATTTCAACTTTTTCCCCAAAAAGTCGAAAAATATTCTAAGTGTTCATCCGCATTCTAAGTCAGAAAATATTCTACGTTTGTCAATGCTCATCCGAATTGACTTTGTTCATCCGCATTGACTTTGTTCATCCGCATTGGCTTTGTTCATCTGCATTTGTTCATTCACATGAACTTATCCACATTTGTTCATCCGTATTGACTTTACTCATCTGCATTTGTCAATGCCCATCCACATTTGTTCATCCGCATTAACTTTGTTCATCTGCATTTGTTTAGTCGTATGAACTTATCCATATTTGATCATCCGCATTTGCTCATTCACATGACTTACTCAACCTCTTTGACTTTCTCATCCACATTGACTTTCTCATCCGCATTTCCTACTCATCCGCATTTCCTACTCATCCGCATTTGTTCAAAACTTAAGCAATTTTTCTAAACTTAGGCGTATGAACTACTATTTGGGCGCATGAGCAGCCTAGGGCACAATTAACATCAGATTCAGTCCCCAAACCTCGTCTATCATGTTCTAAGCTTAAATCTTACATTCTAAGCCTTAGAAACACAACCATAACATCATCAAGCATGAACATAGTCCAACATCACATCCTACCCGCAACATACACATAGTCATACACACGGGTATGAAACCCAGTTTTATAAAAACATACATTCATGCATTTCCAGCCCCAAAATCAGTTAAAACATGTAAAAAGGGGTTCTAGAATTGACCTTTGTAGCTCTTGAGTATGGTTTCTTCCAAACTCGTTAATAATTGTGTTCAACCGCCTTGAAACCCACTAAAAACACACACAACCGAACATACAAACACACATAAGCATAAAACCGAGGCAGGGTCAGTTAAGAACACTTAAAAACCATGAATTCTTACCTTCATACGTACATGTAGATAATATCATTATTTTTACTTTACCCTACCGTCATGCATAAAGCTGGTACTAGGCCGGGCTCTATCATAGACCCCCTGTCATGGCTCACAGCTGCCTGGCCATAGTACCTAGGGTAAATTCAGATGTACCATTGTCATGTGCTATACTTGCCATCATGCATAAAGCTGATTCTGGGCCAAGGTTTATCATAGACCCCCGTCATGCGCATAGTAGCCTGGCCATAGTATCTAGGGTAAGCGACAAAAGTTCTATACAAATGGTTGGTCATAAAGACGGACCTTGGTATGCATCCTTCTGGGGTAGCTAACCCACACTACATTGAACTAACACCCTTCATTGGGCGTGTTTCCACATACAAGGCTTCCAAGACTTACTTTACTTTCCTTCGTTCATTAATGCATGCATTCTTTCATTATGTTCCTCTTTTCATTATCTTCCACTTTACGTTACATAATACACTCATTTCATTCATTAACATTCAACGTAAAGCCATGGGAAAATAAACATACAATGTAAGGAACATCAACATACATAGTCAACATCATCATACAGTGCGTCATACATACATAACATACATCATACATACCATCATGCATAAGCATCAATCATACATCATAACATGCCCATCATAACATCTAAGACCTCAAAAAGTCAACTTACATAGCCCCTGGGAACCACCCATGTCAAAGCCTACATTTCAACTTTTTCCCCAAAAAGTCAGAAAATATTCTAAGTGTTTATCCACATTTCCCCTTTTTGTTCATCCGTAATTCTTTTACTCATTGCATTTGTCAATACTCATCCGCATTTGTTCATCCGCATTTGTTTAGTCGCATGAACTTATCCACATTTGTTCATCTGCATTGACTTTACTCATCCGCATTTGTAATGCTCATCCGCATTTGTTCATCCGCATTAACTTTTTTCATCCACATTTGTTTAGTCGTATGAACTTATCCACATTTGTTCATCCGCATTGACTTTACTCATTCGCATTTGTTCATTCGCATAACTTACTCATCCGTATTTGCTCATTCACATGACTTACTCATCCGCATTGACTTTCTTATCCGCATTGACTTTCTCATCCGCATTTCCAACTCATCCGCAATTCCTCATCCGAATTTGTTCACACTTAAGCAGTTTTTCTAAACTTAGGCGTATGAACTACTGTTTGGGCGCATGAGCAGCCTAGGGGACACTTAGCATCAGATTCAGTCCCTAAACCTCGTCTATCATGTTCTAAGCTTAAATCTTACATTCTCAGCCTTAGAAACACAACTATAACATCATCAAGCATGAACATAGTCCAACATCACATCATACCCGCAACATACACACAGTCATACATACGGGTATGAAACCCTGTTTTATAAAAACATACATTCATGCATTTCCAGCACCAAAATCAGTTAAAATATGTAAAGAGTGGTTCTAGAACTCACCTTTACAGCTCTTGAGTATGGCTTCTTCCAAATTCATCTGTAAGTGAGTTCAACCACCTAGAAACACACTAAAAACACATTCAACCGAACATACAAACACACATAAGCCTACAACCGAGGCAAGGCCAGTTAAGAACATTTAAATACCATGAATTCTTACCTTGAATTCTGATTCTTTCTTGTTGTTCCTTCTAAACAGAGAGTTGTGCTCTTTTCTCTCTCTCTCTGAAAACCTAAAGATCTGAACGTTGTAAGAGGAGAGTGGCGGCCATGCCCACTTTACACCCACTTTCAAACCTTTTTGTTCTTTTGACACTTTTTACCCCTCAACTTGGGTAAAAATTATCTTTTCTTTCTTTTTCTTCACTTTATTCTTCTTTCTTTAGCTTTTAAAAAAATTAACCGGGTGTTACAAGTCCACCCCCCTTATATAGGTTTCGTCCTCGAAACTTGTTATTCCTCAAATAGTTGTCGGTAATGCTGTCTCATCTCTTCTTCAGCCTCCTACGTAGACTCAAATCCCTTTTTGTGCTTCCACTGTACACGCACAAGAGGAACCACTTTATTCCTCAACCTCTTCTTTTACGATCAATGATCGCCACTGGTAGCTCCACATAATTGATTTGTTTGTCTATCTCGATATCCTCCAGTGGTACAACCATATCCTTGTCTGCTAAACATTTCCTCAGATGAGATACATGAAATGTCAGGTGAATTCCACTTAACTCAAGGTAACTCCAATTTATAGGACCCTTCTCCTACTCTAGCAATGATTATGAAAGGCCCTATGTATCTCGGGCTCAACTTGCCCCGCTTTCTGAACCGAATGATACCCTTCCAAGGTGAGACTTTCAACATAACCCTGTCACCCACCAAGAACTCAATCGGTCTATGTCGCTTATCATCATACCAGTTTTGTCTATCTTTGTCTTCCTTCATGAAAGCTTTGATCTTTTCTAGCTTCTCAGTCATAGCCTCAATCACCTCAACGCTCCCTAACTCTTTCTGACCAATATCACCCCAACAGAATGGTGTTCTACATCTCCTACCATATAGCAACTCATAAGGAGGCGTACCAATGCCAGTATGATAACTGTTGTTAAATGAGAACTCAGCTAACTGTAAGTGGTCATCCCAACTTCCTCTGAAATCAATGACATATGCCTAAAGTATATCTTCCAACGTCTGAATGGTCCTTTCTCACTGACCATCTGTTTGGGGATGATATGCCATGCTAATATGTAACCTCTTCCCCAAAATTTAGATGTAAATCGGGTGTCACGATCAGACACAATAGACACCGGCACACCATGACGAGTTACAATTTCCTTGATGAATAGATCCGCCAACCTCTCGGATAAATATGTCTCGCGCATCGGTAGGAAGTGAGCACTCTTCGTCAAACGGTCAACTATCACCCATATGGCATCATACCTTTTTGAGGTACGTGGTAGCTTCGTAATAAAACTCATGGTGATATGCTCCCACTTCCACTCCGGTATATCCAAAGGTTGGATCTTCCGTACGGCTTTTGGTGCTCGACCTTCACTTGTAAACAAGTAAGGCATTTACTCACATACTCCGCCATATCACGCTTTATACCCAGCCACCAATAATATTATTCATGACTTGGTACATCTTTTTAGCACTAGGATGAATAGAGTACCAAGTCTTGTGAGCTTCGTCCATAATCTTCACGCGTAGATCCCCAAAACAAGGAATCCACATTTGTCCAAATCGGGTTCTAACACCAAGTGTGTTTTTACCCAATTCCGCAACCAGACCTCTCATTCTTTTGGAGTTAAGATGATCTTCTTTCAATGCCTCATCCTAAAACTCCTTAACTTGCTTCATCACATCCGGCGTCATGATCAACTAGTAAGCCTTCACCCGAATCGGCTCGGGTCTCTCCTTCTGGCTAAGGGCATCCGCTACCACTTTGGCTTTGCCTGGATGGTAACGGATCT
The DNA here is from genome assembly GCA_025506515.1 of Flaveria trinervia. Taxonomy (NCBI): domain Eukaryota; kingdom Viridiplantae; phylum Streptophyta; class Magnoliopsida; order Asterales; family Asteraceae; genus Flaveria; species Flaveria trinervia. Next base: position 26,691 of record JACCIX010001195.1, on the reverse strand, counting down.
CATAATCGTAGTCTTTTATGAGCTCCAACCACCTCCTTTGCCTCATGTTTAGGTCCTTCTCCTCGAAGAAGTACTTTAAAAACCCATGATTGCTAGCTCCAAGTCATGAGTAGGATAATTAACCTCATGAACCTTTAACTGTCGGGATGCATAGGCTATAACCTTTCCCCTCTGCATTAACACACACCCTAACCCCAAGTAGGAAGCATCAGAATAAACTGCCAGATCTTCACTTTCATCAGGTAATGACAAAATAGGAGCTTGAGTCAACCTCGCCTTTAATTCCTCAAATGGCTTCTCTTGAGCTTGACCCCATACAAACTTTACATCTTTCCGGGTCAACTTGGTTAGTGGAGAAGCGATCTTGGAGAAGTATTGAATGATCTTCTGTAGTAACCCGCCAAACCCAAGAAACTACGAATCTCGGATGGCGTCTTTAGAGACTTCCATTGCATCACTGCCTCCACCTTTGCTAGATCCACCATAATCCCCTCGGGATTCACCATGTTACCCAAGAATTGAACTTCACGCAACCAGAACACGCACTTGGAGAAATTAACATACAGTTTATCCCATCTCAACGTCTCCACCACCTCTCGAATGTGACCAGCATGCTCCTCTTTAGTCTTGGAATACATCAGGATATCATCGATAAACACAATTACTGATTTATTCAACATCGGCTGACACACTTGGTTCATCGGATACATAAAAGCAGCTGGCGCATTGGTCAATCTAAATGACATAACGAGAAACTCGTAGTGACCATAACGCGTGCGAAAAGTTGTTTTAGGAATATCCTGCTCTTTCACTTTTAGCTGATGGTAGCCCGATCGAAGATCTATCCTTGAGAAGCAACTAGCACCATGAAGCTGATCAAACAAATCATCAATTCTCGGTAAGGGGTATGGGTTCTTTATCGTCAACTTACTAAGCTCACGGTAGTCAACGCACGTCCTCATACTACCGTCTTTCTTCTTCACGAATAAGGTCGGAGCACCCCAAGGAGAGATACTCGGTCTAATAAACCCCTTATCAAGCAGCTCTTGCAATTGCTCCATCAACTCTTTCATCTTAGTCGGAGACAACCGACATGGTGCCTTGGCAACAAGTAGGGCACCTGGTAACAAATTAATCTGAAACTCGATCCCTCAGTCAGGTGACACTTCAGGTAAGTCTTTGGGAAACACATCTGGGAAATGACATCAAATTAATATGAAACTCGATCTCTCAGTCAGGTAGCACTCTTGGTAAGTCTTCGGGAAACACATCTGGGAAATGACACACAACCGGGACATCAGATAGCTATGGTGTTGGTGTGTTCACGTCCTTACATAAGCCAAGTGGGCACTACATCCACGCCTCATGCACTTTCCCGCAACCGCCATTGAAATCACTTTCGGAATCGTCGTGACTCGATTACCATAAATTGTTACCAAACTCCCGTCAGGTGCTTTCAAACGAATCATCTTCTTGTGACACACAACGTTTGCCTCGTAGTCCGCTAACCAATCCATCCCCAGGACTACGTCGAAACCACCTAAAGTCATCACCAATGGTCTAACAGGAAACTTATGACCTTCTAGTTCCACGTCACAACCTACTATCATCTCCGAAATCCTGGTAGAGTTACCTATGGCAGTTTATACATCGAAGGGCTCATCAATACTTCTACTCCTAATGGAATACTTAGCACAAAAGGCAGTAGAAATAAAACCCCTACTAGCACCGGAATTAAACAACACAAAAGCAAGAGTTTGGTTACTAGATACGTACCTGACATGACATCGGGGTCCATCATAGCCTTCTCCTTGGTCATCGTGAAGGCTCTGCGCTCGTCTCCCACCCTACAATTCCGGTCATCCTCTTTGCCTAAAAAACTCTCGTCCCTTGGCTTCTTACAGTCTCTGCTTATATGACCCTTTTCGCCACAGTTATAACACCTCTTCAACCCACAATTCTTTGCTAGATAACTAGGCCTCCCACATTTGAAGCAGTGGTTTGATCCCCACCTACATTCTCCAGTATGTCGTTTAGCACACTTGCCACACTTCCTCGTCTCCGCACCAGACGAAGCTACACGCCGGTCATCCGTCCTGACAACCTTGTTGTTTGGAGTGTAACCCCCACGTTCAACCCGCTTTCCGTTCCAATTCTTGTCGCCACTACACATCTTGTTCACTTCAATCGTGGTCGTCTCCTTCACTGCCCTAATTAACTCAGTCACCATAGATGGTAGAATCGCCTGCATGACCTGTTGAACTCCCTCGACAACAGCCTCTTTCAATGTGGTCCTCAGACTAGCACTATCATAACAGCCTTTCGGGTGATGGATCTCAGGTTCTTTGAGAGCCATTTGAGCATCCCTAATCATACTTCTCGTGACACGCGGTCCAGCACCACATCCACCACAACCTTCACCTCACGAAATCTTTGGAGATCTACTGTGACATCCGGTAATTTTCCGTTACCAAACTCCGTTAGTCCCGTTAGGTCTTGTATACACGTGTCGTGGGCACACACTAGTTTGTCCTTGAACGTTGGTAACTTAATAATAATAATCTATGATTAACAATAATAATCTAATTAATAATGCTGATTATTAGTTGTGATTATGTGGTTCATGAATTTATAGAATTTTAAATGGTTGTTTTATAAAATTTATGTGATAACGTGTTATATATATTCTATGTGTTATGTGACTCATTGTAAATGTTTAGGATTATTATTATTGGTTAATAATACTTGTGCTTAGTAGTTAAAAACTATTTAAAAATTATTAGAAAGATTAGATTTTATAAAATATAATTAAAGGGGTTATTTTGTAAATACCTTTTTAACTAAAACTTACCAAAGTTAACCCAACACTAACCCCCAAATCCCTCATTCGGCCGCAAACCTTCTCCCCACCCCCATTCTTTGCGATTTTGATCCAAAGGCAAGCACACAAGTCAAATTCCAAGTGGTTTCAAGTATTACAGGTTGATTTCAAGTGATAATCATCATCTAAACACATCTAAAGGTTAGTTTTGATTAGTTTTTCATGATTGATTGTTCTTGATGAACCCTAATCCGAAAATTGATGATGATTATATGAAATTGATGATTGTTAGATGTTAAGATGATGTTGGTTAGGTTGTATAAATGTTGTATGATGTTGATTATGCAAGAAATCTAGGGTTTGATCATCTAGCTCATACATTGCCATAAGAGGAAACTTTTTGTTCTTAGAATTCATGATTTGATGATGCTAAGTTGTTAGATGTAATGCTTAGATGCTGGTTTAATTGAATTGTGCAAGAAAATCCATGAAATTGTGATATTGATCATGACTTACTAAAAGTAGAAACTTTTGTGTATGATGTTTGGGAATTTGGATGTTTTGGAGATGATTAACATGTTAGAATGAATGTTATGAACTTGATTAGGTATAATATTGATGAAATTATCATTCGATTGGATGCTAGAGCACTTTTGGGTGTTACTTTCCCAAAAGGGAAACTTTATTTTTGTAGAACTTTGGATGTGATGAATTGGGGATGCTTGTGATGTTAAGATCATGTTAGAGTGATTGAGGATGATGTTTGTTGAGATAGAATGTGTAATTGAATTGTTATGGATGTTTGGTTGATCATGTAGGAAATATAGGTTTTGTGGATCATACATGAGAATGGATTATGGTTAGTGATTAGGAGATCATGTTTGGGATTGAAACTGATGGTAAATGTGTATGTGGTTGGAATGAACTAAATGAATGAATGTGATTATGATTGTCATACACACGTGCGAATCTGAGGCCCTTACTTAGTTGGATTGCAGGGTTTAGAATGTGAAGTCATGAGTGGCTTCACATGGCATGTGGTGTATGATTAGTCTTCGCGTATGAATTATTTGTTATGATGTGTGTATATATATATATATATATTATATATATATATATATATATATAATATATATATATATATATATATATATATATATTAAGCATAATGATTGTTGAGATTTGCATAAATGTATGATGATCTAAAGTGGCATGATGACTTAGGTAGAACCTAGGTTGATAATGTGATATACATGGAAAAATTTCATGATACTCTTGTATGTTAGATTATCATATATGATGAAACTATATTCAACTAATATGTCACCAACGGGTCAAACGGGTCAACTACGTTAACCTAGGATTATTGAGGTTCTATGTGTACACGTACTTATGTACTTGTGTGTTCTAGTTAACCTTTGTAGGGTTGTCTTTGCATCTATCACGATTCTTTTTATTCACTATCATTACACACCAGGTGAGTTCATGCCCCTCTATTTTATAAACCTTCTTCTGGGGGAGGTAGCATACTTATACTCAAATGCTATTTTATATTTTATAAGTTGTGTGTGTTTTAACATAGTGCTTAATACCTTGGAAAGTCCTCACACTTTCGGATCATTAATAATGGTAACTAGCAGGAAATCTTGGGTAGTACTACTGGGTATGTCGAGCCCCACCTGTGCGACTCGAGGACAAACGGGTGCAATACTATCCCAAACACAAACATCATCACGACGTGGTAAGTCATCACGGGAGGCAACAACGCAACACAGTCAGCTTCCATCGCGAAATCACTATGCTTATTACTTGTGAATATAGACTAGCTATCTTATTCAATACATTTCTTATGCGATACAATTGTTAATATTTATGATAAACGCAAACTCTTGAACTCACGAACCATTGTGTTAATATTTTTAGTTTGCTATTCTCTGGTCGTTAACTTAGCTTGCCATTAGGAGCACAACATGGGTCCAACATGCATCCTGAGGCTTTATTTCATAGACAAGTTGTTTATCTTTTGTATATGGGTTTTAAACATTGGGATGCCACGTGTTTGCCATATTATGCATTTATTTACTTTGGGTTTGTCTTATTTAGCAAAACACTTCCGCATGGTTTCTAAACTTTTGAATTTTGGTTGGTTTTGTTTTGAATGTGGCATATAGTGTCGTTCTGAGTAACTAGTGACTGTGATCCTGATTTGTTCACACGCCTCGCGGTAAAACTCCGCGCGTGGATTCTGAAGGTGTGACAGATTTGTATCAGAGCCATTGGTTATAAGGAACTAGGTTGCATCTACACTAGTCTATAACCACACACAGTTAGTAAGTTACTCCTGACTTATCCTTTTACTATATACTCATTGTCATATACATCACATGCACTGCAGCATGGCATCATCATCTCGGGTTTTAGGAAAAAGGCATGGTCATTCTGAGTCCCATCCACCTGTACCTCACCAAGTGTATGACTGGCAGCGATATCCTTACCCCTGTGGCGAGATAGACTGGGATCAACCGTTTTTACCACCTGAGCGCGATCCTCCACGAGATTGAAGTTATTACCCGGCTTGTGTAGACCGCATGATTTGTAGAGAGCGTGTTTTGAGGCTGACCACTCTTAGACCTAGGACTAGGTCAGCAACTACTTTTGCAGCACCCACTCTCCCATCTCTAGATGTACCCCTTGAGCAGGTCATGGCGGCATTGACCGCGACACTTGAGACTGAGCATCGACGAGTTGGAGTGCTCACTGATGAGAACACCACACTAAAGGATGATATGCGTTGATTATGGCTAAAGATGGCCATAATTGAGGAGCGGTTGTCGATGTCTATCAAGGGAAATTTCAAGATGGCTGGTAGAGTGATAGATCTTATCGAACGTATGGGCGAGCAGGAGCTCCACAACGTTGGTGTCGAGAGCAGACTAACCGGACTAGAAGCACAGCTTGCAGCACTACAAATCGAGGACAACCCTGCACCTGCCGAGGACTCCAATGAAGACCCTGAGGAAGAATTAGAAGAAGCCCCCGACGATGGAGGCAGTGATGGATCAGCTTTGTTCGATTGATTCTCTTTATTCTCATGACTTTGACTGCATAGTGTTTTTCTTAAACCTATGTGGGAAGGGTTGTTTCCCACACAACTGAAAACTTAAATTTTGACATTGATTGAATATTTTGTGAGTTACTTACAAATTATTTATCATACGTTATTATTTTTTATTATAAATGTGTGGTTGTGACTGTACATTATTTCTTATTACTTACATACTTTATTGAGATGATATGTTTGATGTTACTCAATATTGTATTTGTGAATGTAAAGTGAAATATGGACGGCCAAGGTAGAGGACGTGGACGTGGCTGAGGGTGAGGTGCTGGACAAGGCGCCGGCAACGTGAACATGACCCCAGCTGAATTGGCTGCATTGATAAACCAACATGTGCAAGCGGCCTTGAACACTCAGCCCACACAATTTGGAGGTAAACCATGACACTAGTCATCATTTACACGACTATTCCGTTAGGTGATTAACTCATTTGGTTTATTTTGAATACCTTGACACGTTGAATACAGGACCACCTAGATGCACATACAAGGCATTCATGGACTGTAAGCCACATACCTACAACGGAGCCGAGGGAGCTGTAGGGCTTGTACGATGGTTCGAGAAGACTGAGTCAGTCTTCGCCAAATGTAACTGTCCAGTGGCGGACTAGGTGAAATATGCCACAGGAACCCTGGAAGGTGCAGCACTCACGTGGTGGAATGCCCAAGTGCAACTGCTTGGCCAGGAAATGGCAAATGCACTACCGTGGGAGGAATTCAAAACAATGATGACAGAGGAATACTGCCCTCGCGATGAGGTTCAAAAGCTGGAAGCTGAGTTCTGGCAATTGAAGATGGAAGGCTCTAACATCGAGGCTTATACTACTAGGTCTTATGAGCTAGCTACATTTTGCCCTAGCATGGTTAACCCGCCGAGCCGACGTATTGAGCTCTATTTACGTGGATTAGTCCCCGATATTAGAGTATTGTGACTGTTTCAAATGTTCCAACTATACAACGGGTTATTCGACTGGCTCACAAGCTCACTGATCAAGCTGTGGAGCAAGGAAAGTTACCCAAACGGGGTGCTGTGGCAAGCGTGCCCGACAACAAACGCAAGTGGGAGAACAACGTCAGTAAAGGATCGTCATCTGGTAACCAACCTCAGCAATACCAACCTCAAAAGCAACATCAACAGAGACGGTTTGATAACAATCGCAACTTCCACCAATCATCATCATCATCTCAAGGACCAAGTGGATATGTGGGGAAAAACCCAAAGTGCAACCGATGCAACTACCACTACATTGGCAGGTGTGATAGCTTCCGATGCCAGCGTTGTGGGATGGTTGGACATGTGGCAAAGGATTGCCGTGGAGAACTGATAAAGAAGCCTCAACAACCTCAGCAGCCTCAGCAACCTCATGACACACCAAAGGGTTGCTTTGAGTGTGGAAAGGAAGGGCATTTCAAGAAGAACTATCCTCAACAGAAAAGAAATGGGAATGGCAATGGAAATGGTGGAAATAACAACAATGGTGGTAACGGTGACAATAATGGAGGCAACAATGGTGGAGCCAAAGGGAGAGCTTTTGTCATGGGTTCAGCTGAAGCTCTAAATGATCCTACTACTGTTACTGGTAAATTTTCTATTAATGATTGTTTTGCTTCTATACTGTTTGACACTGGAGCCCATAGGAGTTTTATCTCTACTAAGTTTTGTAGTCTCTTAAGTGATATGCCCATTATCTTGGAGTCTAAGTATGTTGTAGAGTTGGCTGATGGTAAGCAAATCTCTGTTATGCATATCCTTAAGAATTGCAAGATAGAACTTGTTGGTCATACCTTACACATTTGGAAAGTTTCGATGTGGTCATAGGCATGGACTGGTCATACCTTAGAACTTGCTGTCAGAGAAGCAAACAGAAGTGATTTGTCATGAGAAGGTCATTCGTATTCCCATGGTAGATGGGGAAACACTTTGGTTAAGGATGAGAAGAGTGGTGCTGTGATAGGCATCATATCGTTCATGAAGGCTCAGAAGTGGTTACGCAAGGGCCACTTAGTCATATTAGCTCTAGTCTCTAACCAGCAACATGAGCAAATGAAGATAGAAGACATTTTGGTGGTTTGTGATTTTCCAGAGGTGTTTCTAGAGGATCTGCTTGGACTACTACCTCACCGTCAAGTTGAATTTCAGATCGATTTGACTCCCGGAGCTGCTCCGATAGCGAGAGCACCTTACCGGTTGGCACTGAACGAACTACAAGAACTATCAACACAACTTCAAGAGCTATTGGATAAAGGGTTTATTTGACCGAGCTCATCACCATAGGGAGCACCTGTTCTCTTTGTGAAGAACAAAGATGGCACATTCCGAATGTGCATCGACTACAGGGAGCTGAACAAAGTCACAGTCAAGAACCGATACCTATTACCTCATATCGACGACCTGTTTGATCAGCTTCAGAGATCAAGCTATTATTCGAAGATTGATTTGAGATCTGGTTATCATCAACTAAGAGTTCGAGAAGAGGATATTTCCAAAACCGCGTTCTATACTCGTCATGGTCATTATGAGTTCTTGGTCATGCCTTTTGGGTTGACTAATGCACTAACAGTGTTCATGGATCTCATGAATCGCGTGTGCAAACCCTATCTTGATGAGTTTGTTATTGTGTTTATCGATGACATATTGATTTATTCTAGGACCAAGGAAGAACACGAGGAGCACCTACGTCTAATTTTGGAATTACTTAGAAAGGAACAGTTGTACGCAAAATTTTCCAAGTGTGATTTCTCGATTCGCGAGGTGCAATTCTTGGGTCACATTGTTAACAAGAAGGGAATACATGTGGATCCTGCAAAGATTGAGGCGATAAGGAACTCGTCGGTACCCAAGACGCCTAGTGAGATAAGGCAATTTCTTGGTCTGGCAGGGTACTATCGACGTTTCATTGAGGAATTTTGAAAGATTGCTCAACCTCTCACAACTTTGACCAATAATAGAACAACCTATAAATGGGGTGAGAGTCAAGAAGCTGCTTTTTAGTTGCTGAAGCAGAAACTCTGTAGCGCACCGATACTAGTATTACCTGAAGGAAATGATGATTTTGTAGTTTATTGTGATGCTTCTATCCAAGGACTGCGTTGTGTCCTGATGCAACGTGACAAGGTGATAGCTTATACCTCGCGACAACCCAAGGTACATGAAAAGAACTACACTACTTATGACTTGGAGTTAGGAGCAGTGGTCTTTGCCTTGAATATTTGGAGACATTACTTGTACGGTACCAAGTGCACAATTTACACCGATCACAAGAGTCTTCAGCACATCTTTGAGCAGAAAGAGCTTAACATGAGGCAACGCCGCTGGGTGGAATTGTTGAACGATTATGATTGTGCCATTAAATACCACCCGGGAAAGGCGAATGTAGTCGTTGATGCCTTGAGTAGAAAGGAAACCTCAAAACCATGAGAAGTGGTTCCCCTATAATTGACGATTAGAACTTACTTGCCCGAGCAAATTAAGGGAGCCCAGACGGAAGCCTTGAAAGGTGTGAACGTTAAATCCAAATCTTTACGAGGGATGGATAAACAATTGGAAGTCAAATTCGATGGAATTCGGTATTTCATGGATAGACTATGGGTGCCTTTGTATGGAAATCTAAGAGATTTGGTTATGAGTGAAAAACACAAGTCTAAATATTCCATACACCCTGGCTTTGACAAAATGTATCATGATCTGAAGGCGCACTATGGTGGCCAAATCTCAAGGCGCACTATTGGTGGCCAAATATGAAGGCTGACATAGCTAGATACGTGAGCAAATGTCTTACATGTTCTAAGGTTAAAGTCGAATATCAGAAACCATCTAGGTTATTGCAACAACGTGAGATCCCCTTGTGGAAGTGGGAACAGATTTCGATGGATTTTATCACTAAGTTGCCCAGAACTCCTAGTGGTTGTGACACGATATGGGTAATAGTGGACCGACTCACTAAGTCAGCTCACTTCTTGGCAATCAAGGAAACTGACAAGATGGACAAGTTAACTCGAACTTATTTGAAAGAGGTAGTTTCGAGACATGGCATTCCGATCTCGATTATATCCGATCGTGATGCTCGTTTTACGTCTCATTTCTGGCAGTCGTTACAGAAATCTTTGGGTACACATATGGATATGAGCATTGCCTACCATCCATAGACCGATGGTCAGAGTGAACGTACCATTCAAACTTTGGAGGACATGTTGCGTGCTTGTGTGATCGACTTTGGGGATAATTGGGAAGCTCATTTACTGTTGGTTGAGTTTTCTTACAACATTAGTTATCATCCTAGCATGAAGGCAACACCATTTGAGGCATTATATGGGTGAAAGTGTAGATCACTAGTTTGTTGGGCAGAAGTTGGTGATAGTCAGTTAACCGGTCCTGAGTTGGTACATGAGACCACTGAGAAGATAGTACAAATACGAAACCGCATGGCAGCAGCACGAGATAGACAGAAGAATTACGCAGACAAATGACGGAAACCCTTGGAGTTTCAAATCGGTGACAAAGTGTTGCTAAAAGTCTCACCATGGAAAGGTGTGATTCGGTTTGGCAAAAGAGGCAAGCTTAATCCAAGATATGTCAAACCAATTGAGATTCTAGAAAGAATAGGTGCAATGGCGTATCAATTGGACTTACCTGATTCGTTGAGTGGCGTTCACAACGTATTTCCCGTCTCAAATCTAAAGAAGTGTCTATCTGACGAGACACTTGTTCTACCACTCGAGGAAGTACAAGTAGATGAACAACTACGTTTTGTTGAGGAACCGGTTGAAGTTATGGATCGTGAGGTCAAGACTCTTAAACAAAGTAAGATACCTGTAGTCAAAGTTCGTTGGAACTCAAAACATGGACCGGAATTCATGTGGGAACGCGAGGATCAGATGAAGCTTAAGTATCCTTATCTGTTCGAAACGATAACAACGGGCAGAGAAGGTACAGAGTAAATTTCGGGACAAAATTTATTTCAACATGGGGATGATGTGACAAGTCACTCAATTTCGTTATGCCAATGCAGTAAACTAGGGATGTAGCATAACCATGTAATGCCATTTTCGGGATGAAAATTCTCGTTTTCATGGATACCAGGTGTAAAGAAGCAAGAAAGTACTCATTTTCACTAAATAAGAATCAAGAACTAAATTACATGCGCGGAATGAAAGTAATAAGATGTCAAACAAATACGCATTGCTTGAACAATGAAATAGAAGTCAAATAAAGGTAACACAACCAAGTAAGTAAGATTTACTTGTATTCTAATTAAAATTATGCAACTACGAATTGGTGCATCAAAGTATTCAGAAAAGCTTAACTCATTACATGGGAAAGTAACTATTTATACCCACACACTAAAGAACAATAGTTCTCGTAAGGAAACTTTTTTGCTTTTCGATGCAACATCCAATGCTATTGAGTGTTGATTCTCAAGGCTTTTGAACACACCCGTGAACCAATATAATCAAATATGATTATTACAATCATTGAAATCGCACTAATCATTCACAAATGGAACAAAGTATATTTTGTATGATTTGAAACAAAAAGTGAACACGAAACCACACGTACAAGCCTTGAAATCAATCCACTTCTGCGCAAAACACTTCAAGAGCACTCCACAACCAACTTCACACATTCTTTAGTCGAAAATCCACTGAGTTATACAAAATGACAATAGTGGATCAACAGAATACTTTATTGAACTTCTAGGCAAGGAAACCAAGTGTAAAGAAGCAAGAAAGAACTCGTGTTCAATGAATATGAATCAAGAATTGAATTACAAGTGCATAATGAAAGTAATGAGACGTCAAACAAAGAAGCCATGTGTGATCCGTGAAAAAGAAGTCAAATCAAGATAACACGACCAAGTATATAAGATATACTAGTATTCAAATGAAAATTATGCAACTACGAATTGGTGCATCGAAGTATTCACGAAAGCTTAACTAATTACAAGGGAAAGGAACTATTTATACCAAAACACTAAAGAACAATTGTTCTCGTATGGATACTTTTTTGCTACTCGTAACAACATCCAACGCCATAGAGTTTTGATTCTCAACGCTTTTGAACACACTCGTAAACTAATATAATCAAATCTAATTATAACAATCATTGGAATTATACTAATCATTCATAAATGAAACATAGTATGTTTTGTATAAATTGAACCATAAGCGGACACGAACCACAAGTACGAGCCTTGTAATCAATTCACTTCTGCCCAAAACACTTCGAGAGCACTCCACAACCAACTTCGCATACTCTTGCCACAAAATCCACCAAATCAATAAAAATGACAATATTGCATCAACTGAATATATTACTCACCATTGAGGCAAGGAAACCATGTGTCAAGAAGCAAGAAAGTACACGTTTTCACTGAATAAGATTTGAGAATCAATTTACTTGGCGTAATGAAAGTAATGTGACGTCAAACAAATACGCAATGCGTGAACGAAGAAAAAGAAGTCAAATCAAGGTAACACGACTAAGTAATAAGATTTACTTGTATTTTATTCACAATTATGCAACTACGAATTGGTGCATCAAAGTATTCACAAAAGCATAAGTAATTACATGGTAAAGTAACTATTTATACCAACACATTAAAGAACAATAGGCCTCGTAAGGATACTTTTTTCTTTTCGTTACAACATCCAATGCTATGAGTGCTGATTCTCAAGGCTTCTAAACACACTTGTGAACCAATATAATTAGATGTGATTATTACAATCACTAAAATCACACTAATTATTCACAAATGGAACAAAGTATGTTTTGTATGATTTGAAACAAAAAGTGAACATGAAACCACACGTACAAGCCTTGAAATCAATCCACTTCTGCCCAAACTATTTCGAGAGCACTACACCACCAACTTCACACATTCTTGACTCAAAAATCCATTGAATTATACAAAAGGATAATAGTGGATCAACAGAATACTTTATTGACTTCTAGGCAAGGAAACCAACTGTAAAGAAGCAAGAAAGAACTCGTGTTCATCGAATATGAATTGAGAATCGAATTACATGTGCGTAATGAAAGTAATAAAACGTCAAACAAAGACGCAATGCGTGATCCGTGAAAAAGAAGTCAAATCAAGATAAAACGACCAAGTATATAAGCTATACTAGTATTCTAATCAAAATTATTCAACTACGAATTGGTGCATCAAAGTATTCAGGAAAGTTTAACTAATTACATGGGAAAAGAACTATTTATACCAAAAGACTAAAGAACAATAGTTCTCGTAGGGATACTTTTTTGCTATTCCTGACAACATCCAATGCTATAGAATATTGATTCTCAAGACTTCTAAACACACTCGTGAACCAATATAATCAAATCTGATTATAACAATCATTGGAATCAAACTAATCATTCACAAATGGAACATAGTATGTTTTGTATCAATTGAAATCAAAAGCGAACATGAAACCACAAGTATGAGCCTTGTAATCAATGCACTTCTGCCCAAAACACTTCAAGGGCACTCCCCAACCAACTTCGCACACTCTTGCAATAAAGATCCATCAAATCAATCAAAATGACAATATTGGATAGATAAAATATTTTATTGACCATTGAAGCAAGGAAACCAGGTGTAAAGAAGAAAGAAAGCACTTGTTTTCAATAAATAAGAATCGAGATTCAAATTACACGCATGGAATGAAAGTAAGGAGACGTCAAACAAAGACGCAATGCATGAACGATGAAAAAGAAGTCAAATCAAGGTAATAGGACTAAGTAAATAGGATTTATTTGCATTCTAATCACAACTATGCAACTACGAATTGGTGCATCAATGTATTCACAAAAGCTTAACTAATTACATGGGAAAGGAACTATTCATACCAAAACACTAAAGAACAATAGTTCTCACATGGCTACTTTTATGCTTTTCGTTACAACGTCCAATGCTATAGAGTTTTGATTCGCAAGGCTTGCGAACACTCTCTTGAACAAATATAATCAAATGTGAATATAACAATCATTAGAATAAAACTAATCATTCACAGATGGAACATAGTATGTTTTGTATCAAACGAAACCAAAAGCAAATACAAAACCACAAGTACGAGACTTCAAATCAATCCATTTTTGCCCAAAATTCTTCGAAAACACTCAACAACCAACTTCACACCATATTCCCATAAAAATCAACTAAACTAATTAAAATACCAATATTGGATCAGCAGAATATTTTATTAACCATCGAGGCAAGGAAACCAGGAGTAACGAAGCAAGAAAGTACTCATTTTCACTGAATAAGAATTGAGAATCAAATTACACGCGTGGAATGAAAGTAATGAGACGTTAAACAAAGACACAATGCGTGAACGAAGAAAAAGAAGTCAAATCAAGGTAACACGACCAAGTAAATAAGATTTACTTGTTTTCTAATCATAATTATGCAGCTATGAATTGGTGCATCAAAGTATTCACAAAAGATTAACTAATTACATGGGAAAGGAACTATTTATACTAAAACACTAAAGAACAATAGTTCTCGCATGGATACTTTTTTGCTTTTCGTTACAAACTCCAATGCTATAGAGTTTTGATTCTAAAGGTTTCTGAAGACACTCGTGAACCAATATAATCAAATCTGATTATAACAATTATTGAAATCACACTAAGCATTCACAAATAGAACATAATATGTTTTGTATCAATTGAAACCAAAAGCAAACACAAAACCATAAGTACGAACCTTGAAATCAATCCACTTCTGCCCAAAACACTTCGAGAGCACTCCACAACAAACTTTGCACACGCTTGTCATAAAAATCCATTGAATCAATCTAAATGATAATATTGGATCAACAAAATATTTTATTGACAAATGAGGCAAGGAAACCATGTGTGAAGAAGCAAGAAAGTACTAGTTTTCACTGAATAAGATTCAAGAATCAATTTACTTGTGCGTAATGAAAGTGACGTCAAACAAAGACGCAATGCGTGAACGAAGAAAAAGAAGTCAAATCAAGGTAACACGACCAAGTAATAAGATTTACTTGTATTTTATTCACAATTATGTGACTACGAATTGGTGCATCAAAGTATTCACAATAGCATAAGTAATTACATGGTAAAGTAACTATTTATACCAACACATTAAAGAACAATAGGTCTCGTAAGGATACTTTTTTCTTTTCGTTACAACATCCAATGCTATTGAGTGTTGATTCTCAAGGCTTCTGAACACACTCGTGAACCAATATAATCAGATCTGATTATTACAATCATTAAAATCACATTAATTATTCACAAATGGAACAAAGTATGTTTTGTATGATTTGAAACAAAAATTGAACACGAAACCACACGTACAAGCCTTGAAATCAATCCACTTCTCCCCAAACCACTTTGAGAGCACTACACCACCAACTTCACACATTCTTGACTCAAAAATCCACTGAATTATAGAAAAGGATAATAGTGGATCAACATATACTTTATTGAACTTCTAGGCATGGAAACCAACTGTAAAGAAGCAAGAAAGAACTCGTGTTCACCGAATATGAATTGAGAATCGAATTACACGTGCGTAATGAAAGTAACGAGACGTTAAACAAAGATGCAATGCGTGATCAATGAAAAAAAAGTCAAATCAAGGTTACACAACCAAGTAATAAGATTTACTTGTATTCTAATAAAAATTATGTAACTATGAATTGATGCATCAAAATATTCATGAAAGCTTAAGTAATTACAAGGGAAAGGAACTATTTATATAAAAACACTAAAGAACAATAGTTCTCGTACGGATACTTTTTTGCTGTTCCTGACAACATCCAATGCTATAGAATTTTGATTCTCAAGGCTTTTGAATACACTTATTGGAATCACACTAATCATTTACAAATGGAACATCATATGTTTTGAATAAATTGAAACCAAAAGTGAACACGAACCATACGTAGAAGCCTTCAAATCAATCCACTTCTACCCAAAACACTTCGAGAGCACTCAACAACCAACTTCGCACACTCTTGCCATAAAAATCCACCGAATCAATCAAAATGACAATATTGGATCATCAAAATATTTTATTGACCATAGAGGCAAGGAAACCAAATGTAAAGAAGCAAGAAATTACTCGTTTTCACGGAATAGAATAAGGAATCAAATTATACGCATCGAATGAAAGTAATGGGAGGTCAAACAAAGACGCAATGCGTGATCGATGAAAAAGAAGTCAAATCTAGATAACACAAACAAGTAAATAAGATATACATGTATTCAAATCAAAATTATACAGCTACGAATTGGAGCATCAAAGTATTCACAAAAGCTTAACTCATTACATGAGAAAGGAACTATTTATACCAAAACGCTAATGAGCAATAGTTCTTGCATGGATACTTTTTCGCTTTTCCTAAGAACGTCCAATGCAATAGAGTTTTGATTCTCAAGGCTTCTAAACACATTCGTGAACCAATATAATCAAATTTGATTATAACAATCATTGGAATCACACTAATCATTTACAAATGGAAGATAGAATGTTTTGTATCAATTGAAACATAAAGCGAACATGAAACCGCACGTACAAGCCTTGAAATCAATCAACTTCTACCCAATACACTTCGAGAGCACTCCATAACGAGCTTCGCACACTCTTGCCTTAAAATTCCACCGAATCATTCATAATGACAATAATGGATCAACAAAATATTTTAATGACCATCGAGAAAAGGAAACTAGGTGTAAAGAAGCAAAAAAATCCTTGTTTTCACTCAATGAGAATCAAAAATCAAATTACACGCGCTGAATGAAAGTAATAAGACGTCAAACAAAGACGCAGTGCATGATCGATGAAAAAGAAGTCAAATCTAGGTAACATGACCAAGTAAATAAGGCTTATTTATATTCTAATAATTATTATGTAACAATGTATTGGTGCATCAAAGTATTCATAAAAGCTTAACTAATTAGATGGGAAAGAAACTATTTATAACAAAACACTAAACAACAATAGTTCTCGCATGGATACTTTTTTGCTTTTTCTAACAACATCCAATGATATAGAGCTGTGATTCTCAAGGCTTCTGAATACACTCGTGAACCAATATAATTAATCTAATTATAAAATAATTTTAATCACACTAATTATTCACAAATGGAACATAGTATGTTTTGTATCAATTTAAACGAAAAGCGAACATGAAACCAAGCCTTGATATCAATCCACTTTTGCCCAAAGCACTGCGAGAGAACTCCACAACCAACTTCGCATACTCTTGCCTTAAACTCCACTGAATCAATCAAAATGACAATATTGGCTCAACAAATATATTATTGACCATCAAGGCAAGGAAACCAGGTTTAATAAGAAAGAAAGTACTCATTTTCGCTGAATAAGAATCGAGAATCAAATGCGTGATCGATGAAAAAAAAGTCAAATCTAGGTAACATGACTAATTAATTAAGATTTACTTGTACTTTAATAAAAATTATGTAACTATGAATTGGTGCATCAAAGTATTCATAAATGCTTAACTAATTACATAGGAAAGGAACTATTTATACCAAAACACTAAAGAACAATAGTTCTCGCATACTTTTATGCTTTTTTTTAACAAGAGCCAATGCTATAGAGTTTTCATTTTCAAGGCTTTTGAATACACTTGTGAACCAATATAATCAAATCTGATTATAACAATCTGACTGGGTTAGTGAGATTGAGATTCTCACTAAGGATCGAATATAATGACTGAGTTAATGATTCAATGGCGGAATCAAACAATCAAGAAATACTCATAAATGCTTTTGTATATATTAATAAAGGTGATTGATTACAAAGACTGCTAGGGCTTAGCAAGAAAAGTAATAATACACCTAGAGAATACAAATATTCTCATTGTCTAAATTTTATCACCTCATGTATGAGGTTATCTATTCTATTTATAGGTAGACAAGATGCCTTTTACAAAATGACTAAACTATCCCTCACCTATTACATCAGAATCTATTCTATGTCTTGATCCGCATCTTTGCTTGTTCATCCGCATTGGCAAATGCGGATGAGTTGACTTGATCAGCATTTCTTCACTTGATCATCCGCATTAGTATGTTGGTCATCCGTATTGGTTAATACAGATGAACAAATACTTCTGCGCATTTGTCTGGTCATCCCCATTAGCAAATGAGGATGAACAATGTCTTGTCCGCATTACTAATTGGTCTTCCATATTTGTCAATGCGGAAGAACAAATACTTGTCTGTATTGTTTTATGTCTTCCACATTGACAAATGAGAAAGACCATACTTGGTTGTTCTTGTGCAGGATCTTCATTCGCATTTCTTCTTGGACTTATGAGATTCCAGCAAAGCCACCATCAACTCACCCATTGAATTGGCATGTATGATCCTTTCAGGGTGCAACAATACTGCCCCTAGGATTATACAACCTATGCTCTTATATGTTTTGGAGGTGATTGATGTTGTGAGGATTCTGCTGGGTCTTGTGGAGGCAGTAAAAATGTTGCTTGAGTTGGATCCAGAATGGGTTTAATCATGTTGACAGAATCTGTTGCCTCTAACATTCTTTCCCTACTTAGCACATGTATCTTCATTTGCTCATATTGTAGATGGCTTCTAGTGGTAACTTCTTTAGAGAAATAGGTTCCTGAATAAATACAATAGAAAGACCATCTCTGTGAATTAATAGGCTCCCACCCACATCTACTTCTAGTTGACAATATTTGCAAGTTGCAAGGGAGTCTTCTTCTTCTTTCTTTTGTCTCTCTTGGCAATGATACAATCATATGCCATTTTCAGCAACTTGATGCACTTTAGGAAGAAGTGCATATCTTGTTCTCCTAGTTTATTGTTTATTTCCCTGAAGTGTCTTGTATATATATAGTGGAAATAGGATTCATCAAGCAATATTACTTCATATCCACTGAATAGTCTTATTTTAGCACCCTCCTTTCCTCCCCACCTTCTTTCAATCACCATCTCATAACTTTTATCATCATAGTATACATTTGAGATGGGTGTAGAGGAATGAGTACCAGACACCATTTTTCTCTTCCAAGATTCTGTTGGTTTCACTTTTAACTCCGGAAACACAACTTCTTCAGCTTGTATTGTCTTCTTCTTATCAAGGGGATTAATAAATGAGTTATCTTTCCTCATGCATATTGCCTTTAATGATTTCAAATTATCAGTCCTTTTGAACATTTTGAGTATGTTTTCAAATTCATATCCCTTGAACATAGCTGAGTGATTGATCACTTCCAGTTGAGCTAGTTCTTTTAAGTCATGGATCTCTAGGGCATTTACAAGAGCAGAGTATTCTGTAAAGAATTGGACTAGCCCGGAGATCGTTTTAACCATAAACATGTTCCAAGGGCTATTATACTCGATGCCATTATTTTCTGAACAACTTTGCCTTTGGGAGTAGACACCCCTCTAATTAACTCTGCAGTGGTTAACACTTCATTTAGTTTTAGTTGAGAGGGTTCAGCAAACCATTCAGGGTATCTATAAAGTACAAGAGCCAACAATTCTTGATCTTTTTGGTTTAGCAGCATGTCATGATCTTGGCTTTTTGTTTATGATTTCTTCTTCTATCTACTTGAGCCTAACTTTCTTTTCATTAATCATTGGAGAGTTTCAGCCCTTAATGAGTTTGTTTTTATATTCCCAAGCTTCCTTCTTATGAAGCCTTGGCTTGAAAGATAATCCTTGAGTTCCTTATCTGACATGCAATAAGGATTGGGAAATAGTGGTTTAGGAGTTGAGGTTGATTTCTTCAAGGTAGATAGTTTGGGCACAAGAACTTTCTAGAAAATGATCTTTCATACTCAGTTTCAAAGTTTGGATCCAACAGTTTATTGACCTTTTCTTCTTATGCTTTCATGCCTTCATATGTCATTGGCATTATATCCTCCCTCAATCTCTCCTTCTTCAAGATCAATGAATATAGCTGGTTTCTTCAATTATGCCTCAGCTTTTCATGTTCTTGCAGGATTTCTACTATTGTAGCAAGACTTCTGGGATCATCTGGTTTGGTTTTCTTTGCTGGTTCTTCTTCTTTCATACGTCTCTTTCCTTTAGCTTTCTTAGATAAGTATTTCCTCTTTCTGGTATAAGTTTGAAGTGGAGGACCAGAAGAGGATTTAGCCTTTTTCATCTCCTCAGGCAATTTTCATCCTCTTTTTGTACTTTTTTGTGATTATCGGTCTCTTTTTCTTCTCTTTCTTTTTCTTTTTCTCAAATTTTTAATCCTATCCTTTTGTTCTTGTGATAATGACACAACAGGTACCATTTGCATGCTGAACTCTTTCTCCAATGGAACTGGAGATTAAGGAAAGACCATAATGGGTTCAGTGTTGGTCCTCTAGTCTGCAACAAAATCCCAAAAATCCTCATCTATAATGAATTCTTTAGAATTAAAGCTTTCTAAAGCACTGATTAATTCTTCAAATTCAGCTTTCTCAGTTTGAGTAGCATCTGATTGCCCAAAATAAACCACAATTTCCAGACTTGATTCGTCATTCTTTGTTTTGCCTACATCTTCTTCTTTTTCAAAATTTTCAGTAGAGGATTGTTTCTCATCAGTCATTATTCTTTCTTCATCCATTTTACTTTCTTCAGCATCAGCACATCTTTGAATTTCAATTAACATCTCAAGTTCAAAGATTCTTTTAGTTTAGCTATCAATATGACTTTGGAGATTTGAGATTATCTCTGTTTGTTCTTCAATCATAACTTCTTGCTCTTCCATAGCTATAGTTTGAATGGAAAGTGTATCAACATGGCCACTTACTTCTTCCCTTGAATGGTTAAGTGTAGCTTTTAAGTTTTCAATCACTTTCTCTGTCTCCTTCTTTTCAGCTTCATGTTTTTCTTTAAGCTCTTTTAACTCATGCTCCTTTTCATCAAGCCCTAGAATCCTATCATCAATGATTCTATCTCTCCTATTCAGTTCATCCTTTCAATTTTTGTAAGAGCTCAGAGATTAACTCATCTTTTTTATCTGGTCTATTTACATTAGATTCAATAAAACTCTCTGAGGGAGAAGTCTCAAAAGTGACTCTATTTATAGGCATTTGAGCATGATGATCCTCCTTGTCCGAAAATGATTGGAAGCTTTTGATGTGCTTGTTGAGTCTCCAAACTCAGATGGAATATCATGGGTGTGCAATGTTGAGGTGGTGACATTGGTGAGTGAGGAGATGGTGATATTGGTGAATGATGAGGTGGTGATATTGGTGGTTGGAATATTGGTGGTTGGAATATTGGTGATGGTTATGGTGATGGTTGTGGAGATGGCTGTGGAGATGGTTGTAGAGATGGTTGTGGAGATGATTTTGGAGATGGTTGTGGAGATTGTTATGGAGATGGTTGTGAAGATGGTTGTGGAGATGGTTATGGAGTTGGTTGTGGTAAAGGCATAAATGGAGATGCATAGTCATGACCTTTGCCTATGAGCATTAGCAGCTTGTTCATCATTGTGATCTTGAGCATCTTGTTCTTCTCTTTGTTCTTCTGGATTGATTTGTTGAAGCATCCAAGGAAGAAGAGGTGAGTGAGCTCCACTATAAAAGTTTCTGGGATCCCTCTTCTTAATGTACTTGTATGATTTTGCATCATAATAAGGAATATCCAGCACTAGTCCCTCAATAGCAAGATTTGGGAGTGCTTCATTTATCAAACACTGAATGAATCTTGGATACATCAAGAACTTGTATCTTCTCCCCTCTTGTATGTTTGAAACCAAACCATTATATACATAGGCAGACATGTTGAATAGTCTATTTGTGCGGAGAGCACAAATTGCTGATGAATTGGTGATTGGAATATCATTCCACCCTGTTTTTCTTTTGGATAAGCAGTGCTGAAAGAGGTGGATTAGAAATCTCTAGTGCAAATCAACTAATCCTTTTACAATCAGCTTAGCTTCAAATACCCTTCATACCCAATCTTAGCAAAGAAGGTGGTTATGTCATCCTCATCCAACTCTAGTAGTGTATCAGCATCATCACCAAAATGCAAACATCTTCTTACAGAATCTTCAGTGATGCTCAGAGTATGATCATTATCAATTCTTCCACATAAAGTTCTAACACCATCTGCTTCAATCACTTTAGCTGAATTCCAGAAAGACCTTATGAGGTTCTCATAGATGGTGGGTCTAACAGTGATAGCATAAGCTACTCTTGTTATAGAGATGAATCGTATAATATCTCAGTGCCCCTCAGCTTCTAGCACGTCAGGGTCTAAATAACTGCTGACATTATGGAGCTTGCTCCATGAAAGATTTGCCATTTAATCTGCATAAGAGACATATATGTTAGTTTTGATGAGAAAGCATGTGCAGAATTGATCAGATTGACTTTTAGTGGTCAAAGATGAACGTTTGAAGTCACTATTTCATTATTATCACATCAAATGGTGAATTTGTTGTACAACAATCACATTTTCTCTGTTTTCATGTTTAGATAAACTATTTATTAGATGTTACTTCATTAATTTCTTACGCATTTTCGTTTTTCATCAGATTCTGTTCTTGTGATGAACACAACTATGAAGTTTTTTCATGCTGGTTAAAATTCCTCTTAGTTTGCATGTTCATTGTTGTCGAAAACGTATAACATATCTTTGTATAAGTTGCATTTTGTGTGTTCTTCATTATCATTTGGTTGTTCGTTCACTTTTGGTTCAACAGTTTGAAAGTTAGATCATGAAAAATTTATGGAAATTTCACCTTTCTATCAATGCTACTGTTGTTTGGAATTGAGTACAATAACAGGTTGATTTGAACACACTGAATTCTTTGGTTGTTGGTGATGAAGATGATCAAAGAAGGTTTACTGTGTTTTAGCACTCGTCTGACTATGTAGTCTCTCAGATTTGAAAAGTATTAAGTGACCTTTTGAAATTCCTTTAAATAGTCAAATAATGGCTTTTACAAAATTTTACAAGTTTCAGAGCAAATGCGGTCACTATATTCAAAACACTGTAGCAAATGTGGAAGGGTAAATTTTAAGTCTTTGGGTCCGCATTTGTTTACTGTTGTAAATGCGGAAGTAAAAATTCAATAACTATCTAATCTGCATTTGTTTACTGTTGCAAATGCGGAAGAGTTAACTTGTGATTTTGGGCATCCTTATTTACATACTGTAGCAAATGCAGAAGTTTTGTTACTTCTGTTTTCTTCTATCCGTATTTGTGCACTGTTGCAAATGCGGAAGAACTAAGTTCATAAGCACTTGTTCACTGTAACAAATGCGGTTGAAAATACTTATTCAGCATTTCTCATTGTAGCAAATGCGGCTAAATAAAATTTGTCAGCATTTGCTCACTGTAGCAAATGCGAAAGATCTGACTGTCAGCATTTGCTCACTGTAGCAAATGTGAAAGATCTGACTTTGTCAGCATTTGCTCACTGTAGCAAATGTGATAGAATAAAATCCACATTTACTTGATCATCATTCATTGATAGGAGATTAATCACTTAATTATTTCTTCTTGAAAATACTTGAACGTTGAACATAGGTTTCCACAAATGCGGATGAGTAAAACAAAAGCGGAAGTGTAAATTTCATCTGTATTTGACAAATGCGGTTGGACACTTAAAATTTTATCTGCATTGACAAATGCGTTGAACACTTGAAAATTATTATATCCGCATTGACAAATGCGGTAGAACAATTTTTGTTCCGCATAGGTTTTAACACTTCAAAATTTCATGTATACTTGTAACACACTAATGCGGTAGAGTACAATCATTGTCCGCATTAATTTCACTTGGAAATAAGAAAGCTACCCGCATTGATTATAAGCATGGGTTACCTTCACCCGGATTAACCAATGCACTTACCAACATTAACTTTTGAACTTAATCATAAGTTAATGTGACTGTTTTGATTTTTCATGTTATGAAGAGATATCATTGATTAATTTTTCTTATGAAGTTTTTGGCTGTTGAAGTTGTCAATTCTTGCTTGAATCGACTTATACATGAGAAGTGATACAAATTCCCCATTGTTTGACTGATCTTGGACTTTTCATGGTTACAAGAATCTGCATAGGCTGAGATACTATGGTATAACTTCTCCAACAACACATGCATTTTCTTTTTCTTTTGTTTTTAATGTTTTTAAGAAAGTAATTTAAGATAGTAACAATCTATAAAGATTTAATCCAAAATTTTAAATTACTCCCCCTAAAGTTTATATCTGAAAGTATTGATCTGCCCAAGATTCATATTAAATTGATGTGGCTAGTGTAATATGATCCATGTCGGGTCATACCCAATAACAAGCCAAACAAACACCAAAAAGGTAATTTATTTGTTGATAAGATCACACAAATAAATAATGACACCAATTTAGAAAATTGGATTCTCTAAATTATTGCTTTTGTAGATGAACATCATTATATAGATAATTTGTTCATAAAATTATTTGTACATTATTTAAATTAGTTAAGCAATGGCAAATAATAGTGTGTGTTAGTGATATAAAATTAAAATGGTTTTAATTTTATAAAACAAGGGATGTGATTGTATATTTTTTTTTATAAAATTTGAATTGAGAGGGAAACAAAAGGGGGCCATTTTCGGCCGCCCCTTTTGGTCTTGGATGCCCCAATTTTATTAGTTCCAAGACATGCAAGTCTTGGACACTTGAACACTCATTCATTCTATCACATCCAAGAACACACACAACTAAAGCTCTCTCTCTATTCTCTCCTCTAATCTCACGGTTTAGGCAGAAAAAGAAGGAGAATTTTTCAGCCAACAAAAGGTGTTTTGTAGCTGGAAATTGGTGTCAAAGATCCTAGCATTCAAGGTGATTTGTTGGTAGGCTTGGGGTATGCTATCTTGAGAACTTCTACCTTGAAGTTTAGCCACAAGAACACATCCTTTTCATCTCTTTAATTTCGGTTCTCTGCAGCTCCAAAGGTTGTGGTTCTTTCATTTTATGTTTCTTTCATTGTATGTATTTTGTATAATGATCCATGGCTTTGGGGTTCATATTAAATGGGTTTAATAATCATCTTATTAACATGTTTTAAATCTTATATCCGCTGCGTTTTTCATATAAATAAGGTTATATGAACTTTGATAAACATGTTTAAACCCCAACAAATGCCATCAAGAACCACTTATACATATGCATACATGTTTCTTATTACTAGCTCACGGTTTTGTGTTGCTTGACACACAAAAATCCGTGAGTTAGGGTCTGCTTTTTGCCCCTTTTTTTGGTGTTTTAAAGATGCTACTTTATGCATATTAGGATCTTTAAAACTCTAGATTATTATATGATTGTTTATGTGTTCTAAACCCATTTGTTCTTGGTTTATGTTGGCCAAAAACATGGGCCACAAGGGGCTGGAAATTCGATTTCTTATGTATGTTTGCTCATGTTGTTGATTATGCATAACAAAGTCTAGACCATTTGGATTGAATGATTGGTTGTCATGTTATATTCATTTGGGCATGTAATATTTATTTTATTTCAAGTCTTGTTTTGTAATCTATTCATTCATATGGTTTGTAATAAAAATAGATTAGGAGTCAGTAGAAAAATGTATTAGGATACATATTTTGTAAGGATGTTCAAGATCAAGACTTGAAGAAAAGATGGACAAAGAGGATGCTTGAAGATGTGGATCAAGTGGGAGTTCCTTTTGTCAACCATGTGTCATGTTCTTAACCCTTAGGACAAGACCTTTTGACACACTTGTTTTGGCTAAACAAGTGTGCTCAACTTAGTATACTTTGTTATGCATATATGTTTTATTTGGTTATGCTTGGTTGAATGCTTATGATGTTGTTTTGTTTTGGATATTTGGATGTCATTAACAAACCATCAACTAGAACAAACTATTACAAGAAATTGGTTCTCAAATCATTAAGCTAAATAGAATGGGTCTATAAAAGGAGTTATTGGTTTGCAAAATAAAATGGGTTTTATTTAAAAGAACCAAATGGATACCATATGGTTGAATGCATACAATCATATACTACATGGACTTTTCTAAAACAAGAATTATGAAATTACAAATCCCTTTTGAGAAACAAGTTAAACACCATCCTTTTACACGACACTTAGGTTACTTGCAAACTCTTAGTGGGATAAGGTCACCTAAACACTTTGAGGGAACTTGTAACTTGAGGTGATAATGCCATGTTTGTGGGATAAAGGTCACCTAACCACTTATGTGGTGAACTCACACGTGTGTGTAAGTAGGGCGACTTGATTTATAAAATATATTGAATGGATCACCTAAAATGTGTTTTATAAAAGGTGTTGATGGGGTAAACATGCCGTTATAAACATAAGATGTTCAAACGATCCCATACCATTAGAAGTTATGGGTTGCAATTGTCATATATGACTACCTTGTTTATTTAAATAATGGGATAAAGGTCACCTAACCAATATTTAAATATAACGTTGGATTCTAAATTTTTTAATAGTCTATGAGACGTAAAGGGTATTAATATTGAAATATATAATTATATCAACGATTACTAAAATTGAACTTTGTAAAATCTTGTAGATGGCCGACCACACCAACGCTAATAACGATGTACCAAACCAAAACAACCAATCTCTTAGGGCGATCCTTCAAAGGGATCGTCTAACACCTAACAACTTCATGGATTGGTTCCGCAACTTGAGAATTGTTCTCAAGCAAGAAAAGCGGGCCTACATTCTTGATGATCCCATCCCCGATGAACCTAACGAGGAGGATGTGGAGGCCTATAATGATTGGGTTAAATATG